>NGBS01001166.1:0-250221 GCA_002245135.1 Proteromonas lacertae
TTCAGTTAATTCCTCAATGAATGAAAGTGTTTGTGTTTTAAATAATAGTATGAATACTTCAGGATTAATGAAATTTACCAATGAAATACAATAAAGGTAAGTTTTTGTAATTTATTTAATTCAAAAAAATATTATCGTTACACTTCAAGATACATTTTTGTGAAACAAAATGAGCAAGTTAATCAGCATGCTTCAAATTTTATTGTTGTTTATTATAAAGACTGATTAGTGAAAAATAATATTTACACATAATTATTAGGTGATTAACAACGCTAAAGTAAATAATGACTTTATATCTCTCAAATTACTTCATTATAATTATTAGCGCAATTTGTAATGTATAATTCTTCTGAATAAAAATGTTGATGTTCATTTGCTTTATTGTATATCTCTTTACGATAAAGGTGAGAAATCTATATAGTTTACGTAAATACTCCATTTACCGTAATAAATATGAATTAGCATAACAAAAAATAATCTGCAACTAAAATCTGTCTTTCTTTTATGGATTTCACTTGTGAGTATATAACCGATTTTATCAGTAAATTATATATGTAAAAAATGAGTATTAAAATTTAGCGCGATTTTGAAGAAAGCGGCAAAATGTAATTTTAGAAATTCAAGTTTTACATCGTCCAATCATCTGCATCATTCAATTCTATTATTATTTGTTGCAGTTCTCGATATAATACATTCATATAATAATTATTATCTCATATTAAGTATCTAAGACTTTTGTTATTGAATTTTAGTAGTAATTTATTTTATATATATTCTTACATATATACTTCAAGGACACAAAACATTAGCCATGTCAATTATGGAATTAGTAATATAAATCAAGAAGATAAGATAATTGAATTATCTGATTTAGAAGACCTTCACCTACCTCCACTTGATGGTATTACAAGTTTTGATGATTATGTTAATTGTGTATATAGTGATGATTTATGTAGTTCACAAAGCAGTCTAAAAAATAACGATTTCAGTTATACCATGGAGTTAAGTAGCGACGCTGAAAACGTTGAACATATAGAAATTAATGATATGAACGATGATGAAAGATGTGATAAGATATCGATATTAAAAGTGAAGATAATTTCAGTTTAACAACAAAGAAATGCTGCTTTTGTTATAGGAAATCTATTTTGCGAAATATGTTTATTTTTGAGAACAACAAACACTATAAAAAGAACAATTTCATATGTTTAAAATGTTCATCAAATTTGTCAGTAAGCAGACTGTTAAAAGATTGGGAAAAAGAACCTAATACTACAAAACCATAATATGTAAAAGATGTAATAAAGAGAAATCATATTATAGATTTAAAGGAAACAACAAATACTGTGATTATTGCCTTTTAAAAAGAAGTGGTCAAGATTAAGAACAAATAATGAATGTGAAAACATAAATGATGATAGTGTATGTCAAGATACGAAGTATGCGATATCAAAGGTTAAGCAAAAATGTAATTTGTTGTTTCTGTAAAGAAAGCGTTATTATTAGTGAATGCTTTAAATTTTATGAGAATACTAATGATAATTATTCTGATAAATGATATGCTTATATTGCTCTCTAAATATAAAAGATTGGAGATGTGTTAAGAGATTGGGAAGATTCTATATATATAATAGACGGAACTATGTAGTAGATGTAAAAAAATAAAATCTTAGATAGATTTAAAAAAGAAACAGTGGATGTGAATATTGTTCATTGAAAAAAAAAGAATCTATTTGCTGAATAAACACTAATAATATTATGCGTTGTGTTTAAAGTATTTGTTTATATCATTATTTCTACATAATTCTATATCATTAATGGAGATGGAATTTACAAATATAACACATCCTTCTCCTTCATTCTGTTTTATTGAGATTAGTCTTTTATCCATATCATATATTAATTCATATATATCACCATCCTTATAAATATAATTTGGATTTGTTACTTGATTTATTATAACTAACATCATTTATACTATCATCACACAAAATTACTTGAATGAAATACTGTAACAGTTTTTATAACACCAAATCCTGGTTTACTACTTACATTAAATAATGCTCTATATTTAAAATGATAATACCACTTTCCGGTTTGACATTTAAATAACAATGACCATAGCCACTTTTACAGTATTCTTTAAACAGATAATCAAACATAGGTAAAGAATAATTAGATTTTACTGTTATTTCTCCAGTTCTTTTGTTAAATACTAAACCATCTGGAGGGTTAGGATTAACTGAAAATTCACAATTATCACCATCGTTTTCACATTCTATTGATTTGTAAATAAATATCATTTACTATTTATCATCAATTCTTTCATCATTTCTGTTTTTAAATAACTCCAAATTGTAGAACAAACACAATATCAACATATTTATAACATTCGCTTCGTTTATATCTATTCTTCCTCCTCCATAATACTTAATTAACATACATAAACTATCTTTATTCACTCTATTCGCAATTTTGAGCGCTTTTTTCACTTTGTGGATCTTTTATCAATTTACTGAATATTTTATTACAATATCGCATCATTGATTTTATTACATTAATTTTATCACCATTACTCAACTCTAAATCATCAAATCCAGCATTTATCATATCAAAAATCATACTATTGTATGTAAATATACAAAATATACCTATTATCACTTATATATTTAATAAATATCATCTATTTAAGAAGTTATCAAAGAAAAATAAGATGAAATGTTTGATTCTGATTTGTAATTCTAAAATGAATTTTTTAAAATAAATCATCACACAAGATAATTAGAATATTATAATAATAATATAATACATCGATTAACTGTATATCTCTATTGTATTTTCATTAAGATGAAAAGATTGTTGAGAACTGTTTAGAAAAGCAAACGGATATAATGGAGATGGAATATTTTCAAATATAACACATTCTTCTCCATCATTTTGTTTGATGGATATTATTCTTTTATCCATATCATATATCAATTCATAAATATCTCCATTATTATAAGAATATTCCGGATCATCTACTTGATTTTCACCAAACAATGTAGTAGTGTCATCTATGTAAATTGCAAAAGAGTTATCATCTTCACAGATATTATTTCCATTGTAATTATTAATAGTTGAAACACCAAAACCTGGTGCGCTGTATTGGTTAAAAGTTGTTTTGTATTTTATATGATAAATACCACTTTCCATTTTCACATTTAAATAACAATGACTAAAACTATCTCCAACTTTTTCTGAATTAATACTTTCGTTAAAATCTATTCCATTACTACAACATACTGTTTTACCATTGTCGTTTATTATCATTCCTGCGCTACAAAAATCTTCTACAAACAGATGATTGACTAATGATAATTTGAAAGATTTCTCAATGTAATATTGTTTACATATTACTTCATATTCAAATACTGGTGCTTTAAAATATCGAGTTATTATTATTTCTCCAGTTCTTTTGTTAAATACTAAACCATCAGGAGGATTAGGATAAATTGAAAATTCACATTCATCTCCATCATGTTGGCATTCTATTGATTTATCTTCTTTTAAATCAATATAAATCTCATTCGATGGATACTTAAAGTAGGTAAGTGGATTTAATAATGTTTTAATAATTATTTCATCCTTTATTATATCTTTCATTTCTTTTCTTACATTTTCATATTTCAGAATTCTTATTTGCTTAATGTAAGATGATATTGCACTAACAGTATGAGATGATAATGAGTTATCTGCGAGTATTTCAAATAATATTCTATATCCATGAACCGTGCATATTACATTCAATATTTCTTCATTTAAGAAATAGGAAAGTGATTTTAATGTTAATTTCTTTTCTATTTCGCTTGTTTCAACATTTTCATATTCATTAATTATCTGATTCACAATTCTTGTATTTGTTTTATCATCAACTATTTAAAATAAACTATATATATACTTTTGATTTGTTTTTCATGTTTATCTAAGGTTATTATCATCACTTTTACTATTCTCAAATTTGATGAGTTTAATACATTATTCACATCTTCTTCTGTTATATCTTCTTCTTCGATTTCATTATAGCAATATTCATCATCCAATAATAGAGTAGGATTAAAACAATACTTATTTAAATATTTTAATAGTTTAGGATTAGATACTTCTGGAATTGGATAATATTCATGATTGATTGGATTTGATGATGATGTAACTATATCCATTAAATTATCAAACAATTTTAATTCTTTAAATGGAACAGTTTTGATTGTAAATTCACTCCAATTCACATATTTGAGTAATTCTTCAAATCTCTGTTTATTTTCATTTTCATCTATTTAACAGTAGAAATTATCAAATATTATACTCTCTATTTCATTCTTGAAGATTTTATAATACCCCATTAATCCATTCAATATTTGATTTTCATTATTCATTTTCACATTTTCTATTGATAAAATCTCTTTTATTCCATCTACACAAATTGTATTTATCTCTTCTTTTGACAATAAATAAATACAATTGTATTTTATAAACTCTTTACTTTTCATCATCAATTCTTTCATCATTTCTGTTTTAAATAACTCCAAATTGTTCAATAAACACTTTACTATCTTTATATTCACATGATTTAAACAGTATTTACTCAATTTTGATATTAGTTCTTTCTCGTTGTAGAACAAACACAATATCAACATATTTATAACATTCTCTTCGTTTATATCTATTCTTCCTCCTCCATAATACTTAATTAACATACATAAACTGTCCTTGTTAACTTCGTTTGCAATTTTGAGTGTTTTTTCACACTGAGAGTCCATTAGCAATTTCTGGAATGTTTCATTACAATAACACATCATTGATTTTATTACATTAATTTTATCACCATTACTCAACTCCAACTCTAAATCACCAAATCCAGCATTTACCATATCAAAAATCATACTATTATATGTAAATATATAAAATATACCCGCTATTGCTTATATTTTTGATGAACATCATCTATTTAAGAAGTTATCAAAGAAAAATAAGATGAAATGATTGATTCTGATTTGTGTATGTAAAATGAATATTTTGAATTATCATCACAACAACACAATCAAAACAGAAGGCAAGTTTTAAAAAATTATAAATACAAACTAAATATATAATTTACTCAATAAGGCACTTCCAATAGAGTATTTTAACTCACTAATTCCAAACTCTTTATGACAACTAATCATATTAAACCATTGTGCTGTTGATAAATGACTTTGTATTGATTTTGTCACACTTTCTATCAATTCCTTATATTTAGAAAGAGGTATTAAATCTAATTTCGTAATTACTATCTGGTTCATAATACCAGCTTTATCTAACAACTGTAATATCATTTCATCTTGTTCATCAATTCCTCTCTTTGCTTCAATTAATAGAAATACTTTGTTAAACATTTCTTTTGAATGAGATAAATAACTTCCTATTAAAGATTGATATTTGTTACGCTGTTTATGTGATTGTTTTGCATAACCATAACCTGGTAAATCTACAATATATGCCTTATTGTTGTATAGAGAATAATAATTGATGGATTGCGTTTTTCCTGGAAGTTTAGATGTTTTTGCTATTGTTGATTTTGTAATTGTGTTTATTAAAGTAGATTTTCCAACATTTGATTTGCCAATAAATGCAACTTCACCTAGTCCTTCAACATTTACTTCATTAAGTTCATTACTATTAAAAATTGTATCTATTAATTATGCTGATACAATTATTATTCATACAAGTAATAACTGGTCTTTGAGAGAAGAGTTTATCAGTTGTATTTTTTATAAGAGGTGTAAATTCTTCCATACTTCCATCATCTAATGCTGATACTACAGATTTCCCTGTAGGATTATACGAAAAACATCTTCTAACTATCAGAAATGGCTTAAATCTAAGAATCGACATTAATCATCTCAAGCTTTTCATCAAACTAGATTGTTGATTTAAAATGGTATTTTTGAATTTATTACGATATAGGGTCGAATCAGAACTTCTGAGATAAAAAGAGGAGCAAGAATATTGGTTCAAAAACATTATAATAAACTGAATTTAGATTTTGTTAACAATAAACAAGTATATACTCACTTTATCATTATTTATAGGTTGTTAAACAATATACCCAAGTGACATCTAAAAAAGATATTAATCAAATTGCTGGTTACGCAACAGTATAAATATTTCTAATTTTATCTGTATAGCACCTATTGAAAAGAATGCAGAATGAAGGTAACTCTGATATACTTGTTCAAAAAGAATATGAACTTCTTCAAAGAATGTATCTTTCATATATTTTTTCTAATTCTTAGTCGTGATTTTGAGCCTGAGTTTAAAGATCTATTCAAACAAGGTGTAAAGATTGATCAAAAGACAAAAGACTTGTTTAAAGATATGGGTTTAGAAAAAGAATCATTTACATAAAAACTATTTATTAATTCGTGTTGTAAATAAATAATTAAGAGTTGAATTTTTCCTTTTTTATTTATATTATTTTTGTTATAATCATTTGTTGTTGTCTACATATAATTTGTTACTCGATTGAATACTTTTCCTACAACTAGGACAGTTCTATGTTAAAAAATATATTAATATTTATATATACTTTACCGGCCGCCGACTTTGCACATTTTTCACATGCACAATAACAGCCACATGGAATTAATACGTGTGAAATCTCATTTTTATTACATATTCTACATTTGAAGGTTATATCACGACGATTATTCTGCTGTTGCTCTGTTTTTTCTCTTATTCTTCTCTGTAATTCATAAAATTTTGACTGTCTTCCATACTCACCTAAATCTAAATAATTAGTAAAACTATTTTCATTAATTTCTTCATCTGGATTTTCACAATTATCAATCATTTCACCTAATGCATTTGTAACTGAAGCTAAATCTTTATATCCATTTCTTTTAGCAACTCTATAAGCTGCAGGATAGTATGATAATAAACGAGAATCATAATAAAATTTGTTTGTTTTTTTATCTTTATTATTATTATTAGTTTCATCGACTTCCATAGTATTTGGTATATGAATTTTACCATTATATTTATTACAATAAATATTCACTTCATGATTAAACATATCAGTTTCTAAATCTTGAATATCTGTCTTTTTACCAAACATATACAAATCATTATAAAAATCTGATCCATTAAACCCACCAAATATAAACATAACCTTTCCAATATGACAGGAAGAATGGCCTCTTCTACTTCCAGGTGATAATTCAAGTGAATTCAATTTAATATTGTAATCATTGCTATGACTTTTAACTTCTAAACGATTTACTGTTTCATAATTACTGTACATTCCTCCAAATATAAAGAAAAGCTTTTCACCAATACATTCAACAGTATGACCTGATTTCCCATAATCATCATCATCATCATCATCATCTTGTCGCCATGTATTTTTCTTTGTATTATATATCCATGAATCATTATATATACTTTTATAATCAAAACTGCATCCTCCGATTAATCTGATATAATGATTGTCATAATAGTTGAAAGTATGAAATATTCTTGGAGATGGTGAAGCTTCTGGATAATTCTAATTCGTGTACATCTATACATATTGTATTATTTTGTTTCTTGACACCTAATTTATAGAATTTTCTACTTAAATTATTTTCATTTCTTCCTCCAAACATGTAAATTATTGGATTATCTTCATTTCTATCATCTACACACCAACTGTGATAACACAACTTTCCAATAATATCTTTACTCAAATTGATAGTTACTTTCTTAAGTTCATCAGTACTAGTGTCAAAACATACAAAATCACTCAGTATATGTGATGTTTTGTCTTTCTCAATATACCTTCCTCCATGAACTAAGATATATCTATAATAATAGGTATAACGATTAAATAATATATACCTTTTAAATAAAACAGTGGTAACATGTCCTGATCTACTTGAAATTGATCCTTTAGTAACTTCCCAAGTCTTTAAGGATAAATTATAACATACAATGTTATCGAAATATGTTCTGTAATTTGAACTATTAAAGAAATTGTGAAATGGATATACCCACCAATTAAGTACAATTTATTGTCAATAGGTGTTAAAGTTGCTCCCCATCGTGTAGCTGGATACTCTGAGAAGTAACTTTCACACCTCTTCCATGCATAAGCCATGTAAATAACGAAAAGAAAAAATGTATCAAATCAGAATCAAGCCTTCGTTTCTTTTTTACATAAGAAATAACATAAAAGAAATTGAGTTTTTACATATATTATTTAACCATTCTATTTTAATCTACTTCACTAAAGTATATCTTCAATACACGCTCAACATCCTTGTTACAAACAATACATTGCTATTAAAATAATATATAATCAACAATATATAAAATATACTTTCCCTTTCAAATCATTAGCACATTCTTCACAATAGTAATAACATCCACAAGGTACTGCACAATAAGAAATAATATTCTTTTCACATTTCTTACATCTTACTTTCTTCATTTTTTCTAATCTTTTATTCAAACTAACCAATTCTTTTTCACTTCTTTCTACTTTCTTCAATTTTCCTTTATCAACAAAATACTCTTTGAATAAATCCAAACTTATAGTTAATCCTAATATTTTCATATTTTTTAATATATCTTGAGCTCTTTCAATCGAAAACTCATTCTCTTTCACATAATTATAAATCTCTTCATTTTCAAATAATAAATCATACTTATACAACGTTGTATTTCCTTCCATATTCAAACCATATTTAAAATCTTTTAGTTCTATATCATATTTATTAGCCAACATAACTAAATCATCACTTGTCAATGAAGCAATCATATCGTATCGAATATTCTCTTTCTGTAAAATATCTATTATATTACTATCTTCAATTGCATATTCACTCTTTGATAATTGATTTTTTCTCTCAGACTCTATTAATGTCTTTAATTCATGGCCTTTTATTATCTTCTTTTTATTGCTATAAAACCACATATCATTATAAAATCCATTGTTATTAAAACCTCCTAATATATATAAACTATTATTATATGTTAAACTACAATGTCCTCTTCTTACATCAGGATTTAAAGATCCAACAATACTAACAGAACAGTCATATTTAAATGAATTATAATCAATATTATTATTATTATTATTATTATTTATAGTAATTTCAATAATATCATTCGTATCAACATATGTTGTTGAGATAGAAGTCATCCCTCCAAATATGTATATTTTACCATTCATATATTCAGCAATATGTCCCCATTTTGGTGTATAACAACAGTTTTCTTCTATACCAATCTTATTCCATTTATAACATTTATTATCAAAATCATAAGTAAATATCCAAATATCTTCATTGTATTTTCTATAGTCTAAACTACATCCACCTATCAAAACACTGCAATTATAATCAGGATAATAGGTTAATGTTGAGAATATATATGGATCTGGTGATGTTGGTGTTTCAAGTTTATATATTCCTAATGTAATTATAGAATTGTCATGTTTATCTTGATTTATATCAACAAGATAGGATGATTTATTTAATTCTTTCGATTCTACTGTGCATCCTCCATATACTAATATTTGAGTATGTTCTTCATTTGTAAAACACCATGAATGATACATTAAAGATGGAATTGATATGTCTGTTGTGAGAATTGGTTTAGATTCAAGATTTGCTTGAGTATCATATACAGTGAATTGATCACATTGTTTGATTTGCTTATTTTTAAATATATGACCTCCATGGACTAATATAAATCTATCAAATAAAGGTATGGCAATATGATGAGTTCTTTTTATGGAATAGTTTTCTTCTTCCCATATGTTTGTCAAAATGTTGTAGGAATTTATTTGGCTGGTATCTTTTGTTGATTTATTATATGACCTATTATGTAAAAACATCTAAAAAATACCCACCAATAAGATATAACTTCTGCTTTATTCTACTAAATGTAGATCCCCATCTAGGTGTTGGAACAATGCTCTCTGTGATTATTTTTGACCAGATCATAACGAAAATGAGCTAAATAAAAAAGTATTTTGGTCAAATCAAATCAATCTATTTAGGCTTGAAATTTAGCGCCAAAGTGAGAAAATGGCAGAAGTATGAAAATCAGTTTATCATTTTGTGTTTATAGGATGGAAAATATATTAGAGTGAATTCTGGATTATTGGGATCCCATATTAATCAGACTGTGAGTGTAATTGGCAAAGTAATGACTGTCGATGGTCAAACAGTGATATTAAATGCATCTGTATAATACATTATTTTATTTTGTATTATAATAGGATGGAGGACGTATTACTATAACTTCCCAAAATGCTTCTTCTATGTATTATCCAAAGTATATATAGAAATTGTTATATTATGGTTATATTAGTCGATTTGTTGAGGTTATTGGAAATGTCAATCCTGATATGACAATTCTTGAACATAGAGTAGGTTTTTTAAATGATGAATTTGGTATTTATATATCTACATACTTACCATTTATAATTCTAATAGAATTGGGAGTTTATAATGAGTTGGTTGAATTAGCTGCTGGGAAATATTCTTATTTATTTTAATTTCTATATGTATCTCTGATTGTTGTATTTTAAAATAATGTCATAATGCAACTATATTGATTAGGCAAAGAGAATTGGTTGAAAAACGATTGAAAAGAGAAAAGCTTGACTCGAAAATTGTCGGTTGGTTGAACCATTTTAATTTCTATTCCATTTTCTTCTTGTCATGTTGTATCAATGAGTAAATCACCTCCACCATTTAGTCTTGATAATGAATCTGTAGCATTGGCTAAATATCTTTTATGTATATTCGTATGGTTAGTATATTTTAGTAAATAAAGAAGACTGCCTGTTAATTTATAAGTCATTTAATAAATTATCTAACAAGTATTGATATAATTTTATTACCTTTAATATAGTCTTCCTGTTTTGAGTTTAGTTGATTTTTTTAAGTGCTTTCATATTCATACTGAATCTCCATTAGCCCAGGGTTTATCAACTAGAAAAGAGTATTTAACTTGGAATGAATATTTTAAAGTCATTATGATTTTTGGGCAAGTTGATCCAGAATTAACCCTTAAATTAATATTTATTCTTTTACATTTTGATTACAATCGTGTTTATAATGCTGATCAGATTGCTGATGTTATTAGGTGTGTTAGTTGTTTAAACAATATTCCAGACCAGCCAGCATTTCAAAAATATCTTGTATATGATTTGAATAACGATGGGTGTCTGTCTTTTAGACAATTAGCTTTGTATTTGCATGATACACCTCTATGTTTTACTGAAATACTTGAAATTCAAGAAATGATATATGAAAACGTGATGTGCTTGTATAGATTTTATGAAATAGCTCAAAGAAAAGGAATTAGAGATTTTGTTTCACGATATCAAGATGAACACGATGGAATGAAGCCAAAAGAAGGATTTTTAAGCAGGTTATGTAATGCAATAACACACTCTAGGAGTAAATACGATATTGATTATTATTGTGAAGAAATAGATGAAGGTGTGATTTTAGAAATGGTTTTAAAAAGTTTACATTATTCATATGATTGTATTGAAAATAAAAGTATTTCAATATTAAAGAGAACAGGAAGTGTGTATACTTCGTCTTTAAATACAGCTGGAAGTAAAGTTAATTCAAGATCTTTGAATTCTTCAACTTCTATATATGTTAAATCAAGAGAACAATTAGCATGTGTTGCTTCTCTTCCTAGGACAAAGATGTCTCTTAATCAATTGTAAAATGTATTTTCGTAAATTATGATAATTAGTTGTTTTAAAAATGTCATTTATGGATTATTTTGTTATAAATATCTGTGTTTTATATTAAACTATGAGAAATAATAGTCTTGTAAAAATTTTACACTATTTAGTTTTAAATACTAAATCAGCAGTTATGATGTATTAACCATTTGGTCAATACTGAACATAATATTTTATAATAAGGCAAGCATTTCTAGACTACACAATTTAATCACCTTATTTTTTTTCTTTTATTCTGCATATGCTTGCATGAATATAGTATAAGTGATAAAACAAATTATGTTTTTAGAATAAAGAATTATTGTGTAAAGTAAATATTTAACTGGGCGAGAAAAAAAGCGCACTTGAATTTTTTATTGTTTGTGATGTACCAGCCTGATATAATAGCCAGAAAATCAGCATTTACACCTGTTATCCCTTATGCTGAAGATGTTATATATCCAAATGATCCACGAAGACCTCCTAGATTATTTAATCCAGATTACAACCAATATGAAACTTCCTATATACAACAGGTAGATATTCGAATTGTTAGACAGACTTATTGTAATTTAACAATAGAATGTGATGGATTTAGAAACTTATCTCAGTTCTTTTATGTTCCGCAGCATATTTTAGATTTATATAAAGCTCCAATGACATCGACTATAAAAAGGCACAAAAAAGAATTAAGTAAAGAAGGAATTGAAAAATACCAAATTATAGAAAAGACTAAAGTTAAGTGTGTAAAATGTGGAAATAATTCAAGTATAACACTCTGTTTCAGCAGCGGTAGCTGTGGATTTTTATGTGTAGAGTGTGCAGTAGGAGTTTTTAACAACGTCAGTGAATTAAAGAGACTGGGAACCTAATGACAAAGTCATTAACAAAAATGGTATCAGACCTACATACATGAAATGTGAAAGAATAAAACATGCTAAACCATTTTCTTCTTTCGTAAGATTTTCTAACAAAAAAAATGATTATGAAATTGGTCATTTGTGTATATTTTGTAGAAACGTTAAACGATTTGAATATCTCATGAAACAAAAATCAAGAAGATTTAAGAACCAAAAAAGATTAATAATATGATTTACTGTATTTGAATAATTGCTAATCTTTAAATAATAAATATTTATGATAGATAATACTGTATATACTAATATTTACTAAAGTTTTGTATTCTTGGAATTAAAATATCCATATAGCTTCAAAATACCACATAGAAATAAAAAAATCCCTAAAAGTAAGAACAAAATCATCTTAAATGAAGTGTAAAGTTAAAAATGATAAAAGAAAAATTTGTAACGAATATTTTATTATGTGATGAAAATTATTAAAATACGAATTTTCGCAAAAATATGATTCTGCATGCTTAAATGGCACTAATATGATTTTTAAAAGATATGTCCAACCTTTATCAACATCAACAACAACAAAAATAGAAATAATTGTTGTATAAAATTTATACCATAATTCCGGATTGGTGCATTTGTAACGATACTATTTTGGCAAATAAAATTAAAAAAACACTTGATTGTCAAACTTGTTTGTGTTAAATTTCTTCTAAATAATTCTTTTTTCATTCTTTCATATTCTAACGCATAAATGTCCGCTTTTCAGGTTCTTTCACCTTCAGATAAATCTATTATTTATCCTGATGATTCAAATTTACCCCAAAGAATTTTAAATCCATTGATTGATTACCAGAACCCACCTTACAATATTCAACCATGCAATCAAATCTATAACAATAATGGAGTTGTTTACAAGAGTGTTGTACCCAATGTGCCCGTGTCTTTAATACATGCATTTTATCGCAATCAAAAGAAGCCTATATTCAATTCCAAAAAGATATGTGTTACTGCTGTTAAAGATAAACTGGAAGATACACCTGAATTTAAAGAAGCTGTTGAAAAGTACAAATTAGTCGAAAATACAAAAGTCATTTGTGTTAAATGTCAAAACAATGTGAATGTTATATCATGTTTTAACTACAACAATGCAGCCTATATTTGCATGAGTTGTGCTATGGATAGGTATGATTCAATTGTAGAATTAGTTGATTGGGAGAAGTGTAAAAGTGATAATGATACTACACAATGTTACAGATGTGATAGATTGAAGCATGCTAAGGAATTATATTCGTTCATCAGATTTTCCAATAAACGAAGTAGATATGAAGTTGGTAATTTGTGTATTTATTGTCGTAATGTAAAGAAGTTTGAGTATATGTCGAAGCAAAAGAACAAGAGAATACAGAACCACAAGAAAACGTATATATCTCAAGATCAAATAAAACTCTTAAGCTCATTAACTTCATTACAAGTTGTATAGTGTTATGTAAGTGTTATTTTTTTAAATTATTTATATATAAATATCAGTATGTGTTTTTTTCTCATCTTATGTTGTGTTGGTAGTTTTTTAAAGAAATAATCATAAAATAAATTAATAATTTAATGTATCCACTTCTTTTCAAATCCATCTTTCATTGGTGGTTCTAAAAATCCTCTAAATAAATCGCCACTACTACTCCATCTACAACCATATCCTTCTGTTATTCTTATTTCAAATATATATACATCATGAGGAAGTAAATGATTATTAAACCATATTGCTTCATTTATTAATTTACAAATTATATTAAAAGCATGCTCATTTTTAACTAAATCATTTCCTTTATCCATCTTACCCCACCAATTATCTTTACTTCTAATACAATGTTTTGTTAAAGCTCTTGCACCAACTGTCAATGGATTAGCTGATGTTGGAGTAAAAACTTGTTGAAATGATGATAATAGTTGGTCAAAATGTGGTGGAAATGCATCTATACTTCCTTTAGTATATCTTATTCCCAGTAATGTCAATATTCCTCTTAGTTTTATTGAATTATACAGTTGTTTTGTATTTTCAACTAACTCTTCTTCAGATTGTGGATATTGTATTGCTTTGAATAGATCTTTGTAACTGTAAAGCATTTCCATTTGTATATTTGTTTCATCTTCAAAACATTCTTCTGAAAATGGTGTTATATTAATTAAGTTAAAATTTTGTATCGATTAATCAAAAAAAAGATATGAAAAATTTGTTTAATTGAATACAAGTCGTCTATTAACATAATACCATGTAATAAACGAGGAATTATATTTGATTTTGATAGATCTATTGACAATATTTTAGTTATATACATGATTCTTTTGCTTTCAAATATAATTCTTTATTCAATTCGCTTAAAAATACTGTAATTTCTTGTTCTGTATAATTTATAAAGTCATTTAACTCCTTACAAAGTAAACATATTTGATTAGCAAAAATATCACTATAAAATGCAGATTTTTCTATAGATTCAGACATTTGTTTTTGAATTTTTAGGATTTAAAAACTACAAATGCTATGAGAAGATAGAAAATCAATTTCAAAATATTTATCCGTTTCTTTATTTCAAAATAAACTGTTATAATTTGATGAGTAAGGCATTCAGAAGGTTAGAACCTCGTCGACCTTCGTTTTTGGATGAGGCATTAGAAGCTGTATACTTTTATTAACTTAATTTAGTCAATGACAATGAATAATAACATAGAGAATGACAATTATCTTCAAGAACTTGAGCATAAGTCTTTAGAAATCCAAAAAATGTATAAACAATGGAAGACTGAAGTAAATGAGATAACTGAAGCTGTATTCAATATATATTAATTATGCATAGCAACAAAAACAAGAAAAATACTTAAATAGTCTAGAAGAAGAAACAAAAGCACAATCAGAAGTATAGTTAAGTTAATTATTCTTCTACATAGAAACTGAAATCCAAAGAGAATAAAATTAATAGAAAAGAAGAATATTTAACATCATTAGAATCATCTGTATATTTTATGATAATAATAATAATAATGTAAATAGATAAAAAACAAAGTTATGGAATTACACTCAACATATTCTGATTTATATTTAAATCCACATTATCAGCAATATCTAAAATCAATATCACAAAATACACCAGAAATAATACCAACATTATC
Organism: Proteromonas lacertae; assembly: GCA_002245135.1. Lineage (NCBI taxonomy): Eukaryota > Bigyra > Opalinata > Proteromonadidae > Proteromonas > Proteromonas lacertae. Next base: position 15,775 of record NGBS01001166.1, read on the forward strand.
ACCATTAATGAATTTAGATCAATTAGTTTCAACAGTAATGTCATTTCATCAGAAATATATAAATACATTGAATTTATTATTACAAAGAATAACAGAAGGCCATGAAAAGCTGTCATCCATAAAACAAGTACATAATAATGTACAAAAACAAATAGAAGAAAAGAATTATGGTATTGCAAGAAGAGAAGATAAATTAAGACAGTTTGAAGTTAAATTGAGAGAAAAAGAACAGAATCTAAAAGAAAAAACTGAAGAATTGAATAGAAAATTAAAAGATTTATCTGAAATAAATGAGATGAAAGATGAAATAACTCAATTAAAGTCTAATCTAGAGAAAAAAGACAATGAAATGACACAATATGAAATGTCATTAAATCAACAATCTGCAAGTTTGAATAGTTTGAAGATGGAGTTAGAAGCAAAACATAATGAGATTAAACAACAATCGGAATTGATTAAACAAAGTCAACAAGAGTTAGAGACAAAGAAAATGGAATTAGAATATTCTAAAAATGATTTAAATAGACAAAATGAAAATCTTAAAAGAAAGCTTGAAGAGTTTGAAGAAAGTAGAAATAAATTCGATAAAGAGAAAAACACAAAAGAAAAGGACATGTTAGAAATAAAAGAGAAATATGAAATACAAAAGGAAGAATTACAATCATTAAAAACTGAGTTATTAGTAAAAGAAAAGTCATTGGAATTAAAAGAAAAAGAAATTTCTAATAAAGAAATATCAATAGGAAAACAGAAATCAACACTTGACAAATACAAAACAGAAATTGACAGATTACATAATACAATAGATGTGAATGAAAGAAAACTAATAGAAAAGCAGAAGCAATTGGATGATAAAGAATTAGAATTGAAAATAGAAAAGAGTAAAGTGAAATCTCAAATGGAAGCTGTAAAACAGAAGGAAGAGTATTTGAATCAAAGGGAATTAGCACTTTCTAATGAAATGATTCAATACAAGAAGGATCATAAAGAGAAAGAAGAACTTATAAGTAAAAAAGAATATAAAATGCTACAATCACAGTATGAATCAAAAGCTGCAAATGATGTATTTATATTATTGTTATTGTTTTTGTTATTTATATTAAAATAGAATATAAAACGTTTACAAGAAGAATTATCGAATAAAGAGAAAGAATATAATAAAACATTTGAAAAAATAAACAAAGAAAAAGAAATGATTGAAAAAGATAGAGATAATGCAATTAAATTAAAGAATGAGTATTTGAAAAGATTAAAAGAATTGGAACTTAGAGATTTAGAGAGTGAAAAGAAACATACAATCGTATCAGTAGCTGAAACAAATGCAAATGAGAAATTAAAAGAATTGAATGAAAAAGAACAGCAGTTGAAAGAATTAGAAACACATTTACAACAGAATGCTTTTTATTTTGAAGATTTACAGAAGGAATATGACAGAAAGATTCAAGATTTAGTTGCAGAACAAGAGAAATTGGAATTATATAAAAATGATTTCGAAGAATATCAAAGGAGTGTAAATGCACAATTTGATAAAGAAAGATATGAGATTGAACATGCGAAGTTACAATTGAATGTATAATTTTATGATTATTTTATTTTTATAGGATATTCATAGTCAAGTAACAAGTAAAGAAGTAACTATTGAAGTATTAATTATAAATAATATTATTAGACAAAACAAAGTCATTTAGAAAAGCAAGATCAATTAAACAGTGAATATAAATACTCATTATCAAAGAGAGAACAAATAATAAAGACAAAAGAAAAACAATTAGAAGATAAAGCAAAACTATTAGAGGAGAAAGAAAAAGAATTGAAAGAAAAGATGGAAAATGTTAAAAAAGATAAAAAGAAACTGAATAAATTGATTGAAGATCATGAAGTATATATATTATTTAATTAAGTTATTATTATTATGTATGTTGAATAGAAAGAGATTCATAAATTCAAAGAATTACAATTCAAACTAGAACATGGCTATAAAGAATCACAGATGACTATTTCTAAGAATAAAAGAGATTTAAGTGAAGGAATTCAAATAGTAGAAGAACAAAAAGAAAAGATGGAAAAAGAAAAAGTAGAATTTGAAAAAGAGAAAGAACAAATGTTACAGAATATAAAAAAACAGCAAATGAAATTAGAAGAATATGAAAAGACTTTACAAACAAGAGAAATAACACTTCAACGAATGGAAAAGACAATTCAAACAAAACAACAGATGAGTAATGACAGTATTAATAATTCAGTTCAGAATTATATGATTCAACAGAAGCAGGATGAATTGAATGTATTTGTATTATTCATATATTTATCATTAGATTTTATCCAATACTTTGAAAGAAAAAAGTGAAGAAATAAATCAAAAGGAAGAAATGGTTGAGAATTTAATAATGCAAGTAAGAATGAAAGAGAATGAAATAACACAAAGAGAACAGAATTTGAGTATGAAAATGGATGAAATAATAAATACACACAAAATGAAAGAAGCACATGTATAAATCATATATATATTATATTTATAAATATTATAATTGAAATAGTTTCAGAAATTAACAGAAAAATTCAACCAAAAAGAAATTCAATTGAATCAAAAAGAAGTGGCATTAAAACAGAGAGAAATGAGTATTAAACAAATGACAGATCAATTGACAAAAATTCAAAAGCAGTTGAAGAAAGATGTATAAGTTTTATCAATATGTTATTTTTAGCCAAATTCAAAGAATATATTATCAAGCAATTTTGAGGATATGATGAAACAAATAGAATTAAAAGATGAAGTTATAAGAAGTATTAGTTATTAATCTATATTTCTAAAGGTAAAGAAGAGGAAATAGAAAGATGTAAAGAGGAAATAGAGAAATTAAAGAATCAATACAATTATGTATTATAAAAATATAGTTTTATCTTATTTATATTTATAGGATATAAGCCAACATAGTATAGATTCAGGAATTGTATAAAATGTTTATTATAATTAAATGAATAGAATTTTGATACTTCACTTAGTTGAGCAACACTTATAATTAAGTTTAGTTTATTTAAAAAGACATTATAAAGTTGTTTTTATGTTTATCTCCACAATATAACAAATTTATTTCCTAAAATAAGCCTCACTTTTTGAAAAATAAAATTCTATTTTGATTTTTTCTATTTATGTCTGATTCTTTAGCTGAGAGCGGCCAGTGGATATATGATTCAGTAATATCATACATAAAGGATGAGGTTATGGATGTTCAAACCACCAGAACAGTTCAGATCATAGGATATTGTTCAGAAGAGAAGTTTTTTGAGTTCAGTGATAGATCTACGTCAATATACGGCATTTTAAAAGCAGATTCATGTAAAGAGCTTATACTTCCTACAACTAAATCAGATATAGTAGGTTTAATATTGTCGCTTTATGATTTTTATTATACTATAACCCCTATGGCAAATTTAATATCAAATAAATCTATGAATACAACAAGTTATCGAAGTATAAATCACTTTCCTTTACAGAAATAGGTTATGAAAACACAATAATAATAGTTATAAATAAATGTCGAGTAGTGTCAAATGGCCTTGCATCTCCCATAATAAATTCAAGATCCATCCTCAATTATGCAGATGTCAAGTCATTAATAGCAAGCAAGCCTTTTGGGCCAATAGGGAAGCATTTGCCTCACAATACCTCTACTGATTTAGGTAGTAGTACGTTTATAGAAGATGTGACTGAAATAAATAATAGCAGTAATATATCACCAAAATTATATGAAGAAATAAACTCTGAAATGATGTTGTTTGATGTATAAATATATAATAATATTTACTTATACATATTTTTATATTATAGGAAGATGAATTAGAAACTCAACAACAATCAAATAACAATAATAATAATAATAATGATGTGAATAATATACAAATACTTTATACAAAAGAAAACTCATTATTATCAGATACAAATAAAGAACAATACACATATGTAAATCCAAAAGTACCATTGAAAGAAGTAAGTGAATTAGATGAAATGATAGTGAATAAAATAACAGATTTACAATTTAAACAGTCATATTTATCAAAGAAAGATGAAAATAATAAAAATCAAAATGTTCCGCCATCACCAGCTGTTTTAAATGACATACAGTTAGGTATACAACAGCATAATATTGATCTCATTTATAATAACAAAAAATCTACTTCTTCTTCTTCTTCTCCTTTATCTTCTTCTCCTTTATCTTCTTCTGAATCTGATTCAATTAATCGACATAATAAAGAAAATAATAATTCTCATCGACATATAAAGAAGAGAAAACATTATAAAACAGTAGTTAATAATAATGATGTGGAATATGTAGATTGTGATGATAGTACTAGCGAAAATGAAAATGAGAATAAAAAAATAAGAAAAAAAAGTAAAACTGGTAATTATAGATTTAATATTGTTAATATAGATGATATACCATCAACTTTACATCCTTCTTTAGGTAGAAAGAAATTCATAATCCAGATAGATGAATCTACACTTCAATCATTACATGTTCCTCCAAATGCTGTAGCAAAGAGTTTTATAAATAAAATAAAACATAAGAAAAGGAGTAATCCATAATTTTGTAATAAATTTATAATTCTTTTAATAATAATTGTTTATTTAATAAATATCATACAACAAAAGAAGTGTGGTATACTCCAAACCTTCATAGAGCTTTAAATCAAAGAAATTCAAAATAGATTCTCACAAATCTATGGTTTGAATTAAACAACGTAATATTTATTAATGAATATAGTGTCTAATATACTTATTATTAGCTTAATATTACACATAGCGTTTACAGCATGTCCAAATTCATGCAGCGGACATGGCATTTGTAGTACCAACAATGTATGTAGATGTTATCCAGGTTATACAGAAGGAGATTGCTCTCTAAGTATATAATAAAATATAACAAATCTAGGAGTATGTCCATATGGCCATCCTTATGCCGATGTTCATGAAGGTGATGAAGACAGTCCTGATTTAGAATGTGCAGGACAAGGTGTTTGTGATAGAACCACTGCTCTTTGTACTTGTAATCCTGGATATGAAGGATATGCTTGTGAAAGAACATCTTGTCCAAATAAATGCTCAGGGCATGGTGTTTGTACTCCAACAATGTATTTAGAACATAACTTACGTATTGAAGTAACAGATAGAGCATTTGAATCAAAAATAGACTCAAAATATAAGAAATGGGATAAATTACAGAGATATTCTTGTGTATGTGATAAAGAATATACTGGATATGATTGTTCATTAAGAAGATGTCCATTAGGTTATATTCCAAATTCTGATTGTGATTCACCAGCTCAAACTATTCAAACAATTACATTCACAGTTGATAATAATGATAAAGGTAAAAATATTTATTTAGAATATATTGATCCAATGAAGAGAGTATGGTATACAAGTGCATTCGATCCTGAAAAGGAGGAAGGATGGAGAAGAGCATTATTCACATTGCCAACTGGATCAATAAATTTAGAATCAGTTAATCTAGGTAAAGCTTCTACAGGAGGTTATGCTGCAACAATAAAATTCGGTAAATATCAAACAGGAAGACAAGAACAAATTAAAGTATTAGATTATACAGAATTAAGTGATGACCAATATAAAGATTCTCAAACTTCTCCAGGTTATCATGGTATTTTAAGAGATGGTACTGCTAAATTAACAGTAAGTTATAGTACACAAGAAGGTGTTCCACCATTTGAATGTAGTAATAATGGCATATGTGATACAACTACAGGAATTTGTCAATGTTATAAAGGATTTTATGGAATTTCATGTACTGAAATAGCTACTCTAATATAAGAAAGACGTTTAATTATTTATTTGAATATATATATATATATTGTTTGTTTATTATTTCCTTTGAAAAACAGAAAAGCCCAAAATAATAAAATATATTCGTTTCAAAATAATTAAATGTCAATAAATTCCAAGAAGGAAGAGCTTTTAGATCTATTTCAAAAACATAATGGAGTATTTTGAATTTATTTATATCTTAGAAACTTCAAGACAGTTTATTAAAAGATCATTTTGGTGATGATGTAGAAAAAATTGTTGTATTGTTAAATAATCTATATGATGAAGTATATTTGTGCATTTTATTAAATAGGGTCGATTAAAAATCTTTGAAATCCCTGATGGTAATGTTTATCAGTTAATTAGTGATACTGAAACAATAGCACAAACAAAAAAAGTATCAGGATTAGAGTATATTGAAAATATGATATAAAATAATAGTGATGTTGAGAGATTAGTTTATCAAGAAATAGAAAAAACTCATGAAAACGGAATATGGACTCAAGATATAAAAAATAGAACAAAATTACCACCAGCTACATTAAACAAATGCTTGAAACGATTGGAAGAAAGGCATTTAATCAAACCATTTAATTCAATAAAAAACAAGAAAAGAAAAATGTACATATCATTTAACTTAGAACCGAGTAAATCTCATGTCGGTGGAGCTTGGTATTCTGACCAAGCTTTAGATGTTGGATTTATACATACAATATCAAAAGTTATTCAGAAATTATTACAAGAGTCTCCTGAAGGATTAAAATTAAGTTCAATAACACAGAAAGTGAATGAATATAAATGTTCTACCATTCATATCTTTTTTAAAAACAGGTTAATAGAATTTTATCCTTAATTACCCTTTTACAGTTGACAGATGAAGATATCAGCGAATTATTAAACTCAATGGTGTGTGATAACCTTATAACAGAAGTGACAGATTTATTTGTATAAATTATAGCATTATATTTATAGGGTGATGGAACAGACACATTATGGAAGATAAAGAGGCAGATACTAGCATATGACACATTTTCATCCATCCCATGTGGAGTATGTCCAAGAATTAAAGAGTGTCACAGTGGAACACCAATTTGTCCTGAAAAATGTCCTTATTATAATCAATATTTCCAGTTTTAAAATAAATTTTTGTTGTCATTTATACGTTTTAAGTGTATTTTGTGTTTTTAAAAGAATATATCCGTTATTTCATATCTATTTTGATATAAACAAAAACAGTCAATTTATAAACGTAATTGATGAATTAAGTGTAAGTAAAATATGGGCAATTGTTTAAAAGTATTAGTATTATATTACCTGTTATAGTGTTTTCATATAACTTCAATTGAACTTCCTACTGATTTTCTAGAAAGTAAAAAAACTGCAAAGATACAGAGAAAAATAGATTTAATCGAATGCTCAAGATCTGCCATTTGTAACTTCGAAGCAACTGTGAAAATGTTAAATATGTTGTCACCTCAATATATCCAATTAATAAATATAGAAAGCATAACCTCAAAATACATCGTATTTGATTCAATACAGATACAAACCTCCTTATCAAAGATAGAGTCAGTTTCAGATTGTGTGGTTCAATTGAATATATTGGAGAGTATAGCCAATGGATTACTAACATTACACGATTTAGATATAATTCATGGGAATTTAAGTCCATCCAATATATTAATAGACAGTCAAAATGTAGTTTATATCTCAGATTATTGTTTGAATGATATTCGAAATTACAGATTATTGCCAAAGAACCATTTTGCCTATTTAAGTCCAGAACAATTAATAGATAAAGAAGTAACAAAATATAGTGATGTATGGAGTTTAGGTTGTTTATTATATTACTTAATTCAATCTCAAGACTTATTCACTGGGAATAACAAGGAAGAAATTCAAGATAATATATTAACAATAGATATTCATCAGTTTCATGGATTGGATATATATAATTCAATAATAAGAGGATGTTTACATTATAATCCACAAACTAGGATTAAATTGAAAGAAATTATTGAAATGATACATAGTATCTTCTTTTATTATTATTATTATTATTTTAAAATAGAAATTGAATATACACCAAAAACAATGTATTGGCCATTAAATGACAATTTGACATTTAGAATATCCAATAGTTTACAGATTGATTCATCTCATGAGAATATTGAACTATTAATAAATGAATATAACAATAATCCAAATCAGAAATCATTATTCATTCTTATCAATTATTTGTGGAATAATTTCAATGAAGATACTAAGAAAATGATTGTGTCAAAAGTGAATTATTCTTTAAAAATTTATAATAGAAATGGAGATTATGTCTTATTGGATAGATCCTTATTGCAACGAGTGGATAATTATTATAAACTCAATCTACAATGTATGTCTATTATTATTAATTATTATTATTATTTTTCTATATATAAATAAATAGTTAAAAAAGTTGGTGATGCTGGTTTTAATTGCATTACTCAATATATGTATCTTTTAACCAATATACAATACATTGATTTAAGGTTTAATGATATTACATCTCTCAATATATCATCAATAGTGAAATGGTTACCAAATTTAATCTTTTTAAAATCATTTTATATTGATAATAACCCTATTGAAGATGATGGATTGTCATTATTAAGTGATTATCTGCATTTAATGTTAGGAACACAAGTGAATAAGGTGTCTTATATACATTTTAGGTGTATGTGCTTAAAGAATGATGGTATTTACAAAATTTCAGACCATTTAGAACAAATTAAGAATGTTGAGATTATTTCATTTTATGTTAATAAAATTAGTGATGATGGATTGAAATACTTCAGTGATAGATGTTCTGTTCTGACAAAATTGTGTAAATTAGATTTCAATAAGAATTCAATCACATCCAAATCAGATAAATACATCCAAAAGATAATACATTCGATTCCTACATTGGAACAATTCAATTTAGCTTCTAATTTAATATCTGCGAATAACATGGAGAAACTTCAAAAAGAATATCCCAAAATCAAATTTAATGTTAGTAATGAAATTTAATTATATGTCTTCATTTAAAATGTGTTTGATTATAAAATTTCAAAAAAATGACGAAACGGATTTAATTTTAAAATGCTTCCTCCTCTCGAAACAGTAGGAACCGAGTATCAAATGGGATCTATGAGGTATTTTAGAGACTCAAGATCCCATAGTGATACTATTAAAACTCCCAAAAGACAAACTCCCTCACTTTCATTGCTTCATCAAAATAGAATAAATACTATGGATGAAAATCCTGAATTTTTACCTGCTTCTCCCATTTGTATACCAGAAAATAAAATGCCAAGATCGGACAGTGAAGATAGCGAAACAATTCTCAAAAACAACTTTATTAATCAAAATTTATATGAATCTGAGAGTGATTCAGAGCAAGAGCCTTATACTCCAGAAGAAGAATACAGTGAATCAGAAGATGAACCTTCAGAATCAATAAAAATCATTGAAACTGACAGAAACCCAGATAATTGCTTTTTATCCTGTGATACTAATAAAATCCCACATCCATCGCTATTCAAATCAATCAGTGTACCAATTGGCTTCCATTATCGACCTATGTGTCCAACAGTAGATGAAAGTGTAATCCCACTAATGGATTATGGTAGATATCCAATATTACGTTGTCCAATCTGCAAAGCCTATGCAAATCCCTTCGATAAATACATTAAAAATGGTCGAAGATATATTTGTTCAATGTGTTTATCTCAAGTTGAAGTTCCCTCTTATATATACTGTTCATTGGATGATTATGGTAAAAGAATAGATTTAATAGATCATCCTGATTTCTATAAAGGTCAAGTGGAATATGTAGCATCATCAGAATATATGTTAAGACCTCCACAATCACCTGTTTATATATTATTAATAGAAATATCATCAGTGGTTGAAGAATATAATATATTACAAGTGATTATGAATTCATTGAAATTATTTATAAAGAATATTCCCAATAAGAAATCTCAGATTGCAATAATTACATTCAATTCATCAATACAGTTTTATAATTTCAATTCTAAGAGGAATAAGCCAGAGATAATTCAGATTGATATTGATGATGTAATTGATTTCAATAAGAACAAAAAGAACAAAGATACTGCCACTACTACTACACCATTGCTACAATATGATACGTTATTATGTAGAATATCTCAAATTGAACCACAACTAGAATATCTATGTAATAATATCACTGACTCATTGCCAATTGGTGATAATAGCAATAGTAAATCGTGCTTAGGAGTTGCATTGAAATGTGTATATGAAATATGTAAGAATACAGGTGGTAAATTGTTATTATTTATTTCAAACACTCCTTCATTAGGTGGTAGTAATAATTATGGTATAATTGATGGAACAAATATCAACAATTCACAGAAAGATTATTATCAAAACAGTGGTTATGAAAGATTAAGAATTTTGAATAATCTAACTCCCACTACTGCAGATACATTCTATTTAGATCTTTCTAATGACTTTATTAATAAGAGAATATCTGTTGATTTGTTCTATTTAATGAGGAAGGATTATAATCGATTTATTTCTACTATTTTACCACTTGTTACTTATACTGGTGGTCATATATATTACTTTGATTGTTATGATATTAGAAAGAGTGATACTGAATTATATAACACTATATATAATGCATTTATGATGGAAACAGGCTGGGAAACTATCCTAGGAATCAGAGTGAGTAAAGGATTTAAAATAAAGAAAATATATGGTAATTACCATCAAAGAAAAGAAGGTTTATTAAATATAGCAAATGTGAATAAGGATACTGTATTATCTATAGAAATAGATGGTCTGCCAAAAGATCTAAAAGAAAACGGTAATAATTACAATATAGATGAATGTATTATACAGTTTGGCTTGATCTATACGAATAATAAGAATCAACGAAGAGTAAGAGTATTTACAATGTCAGTACCAATTGCATTTAGTTTACCTGATATATATGAAAGCATAAATGTGAAAGAATTAGTGAATTTATTATCTAAGAAGAGTATATATATATTAATTTATTTATATAATTTATAGCATTAACATATGCAATGTCAAATAACAGTAAATATTGCCAAGAATTATGCCATCAGAATTGTGTAGATATCATCAAATCCTATCGTCAATGTTTCTCCATTAGTAGCAATTTCCAATTACCACCTTCATTACAATATTTACCATACTATTCCCTAGCAATGCAGAAGAATTACATCTTTCAACATTACTTAACAGTTGGTATTGATTCTAGTCTATGCTATTGTAATATTTTATTTAACTATAACACTGAAGATACTCTGTTATATTACACACCTATTCATTATAGATTAGATGATTTAGATGAAAATAATTATGGGTTATATATTACATCACCTACTAGTGGTGGTAATAATAATAATAATAATGGTGAAGTGATGATTAATATGCCTCAACCATTATCACTTAGTTATATGCATTATACAAGTAGTAAAATCATATTATTGTATACCCCTCAGACAATTTATATTTGGATCGGTTCTAGTATTACGAATGATCAATTTTATAATTTATTTGGTTTTGATATTAGTCCTTATTGAAAGCTCATGCAAATCCTGAAGATAATATTCCAGTCAATGTGTATAATATTCTATGTAGCAATGAAAACAAAGCGTTGTTTAACATTATAACGGTGTTGCAGAATAGAAGAACCTTTGTACCACCATTTGTTTTCATTAGAGAAGGAAGTGAGGAAGAAATAGATTATAAATGTTTATTGATTGAAGATAATAATAATAACAGTAGTTATTTCAATTATATCAACCAAATCATGAAAGAAACTGAGATGTAACATACATTGTGTTTTATGTTATTATTTTTTGTTGATAGCATTTCAAAAATAAACAATATTAAGAACATATATTCACTATATAACGAGAAAAACAGAAAAATGTTTTTGTATGTTTGAGAAGGCTTGTAGTCGTTTTTAAAAAATAACGTTTTTTAAATATTTTTTATTATGTCAGAGCCTGTAACATTAGAGAGTGCTTTGCAATACTTACAACAGACTAATGAAGAAGGCAAGTCAGTATATGACTTATTAGTAGATGTGTTTATGAGATTAATGTTAGAACATCCAAATGACCCTCTTGGATCATTCGAATACATGGTTACATTAATTAAAAATAATAAAGTAAGAGTTCCAGAAGAACCATTACAGAAAGTTCTATCTGAAGAAATAATGAAGAGTAAATCAGATTGGGTTACTACAATTTTCCCAATGTTCCATGTATTTAAAATATAAATATTATTTTTATGAATAGAAAAGACCAGAAGATGCAGAAGGCGAAGAAGAAGAGGAAGATATTGGAGAAGCTGGTACAATACAAGATGTAGTTACAGAAATGTCAGCATTGAAATGGGCAGGTGTAGGTATTAGTGAAACAGAAGCATTTAGAATAAGTGTAAGTTTGTATCGTCTATCAGGTAAGAATGGTGGAATAAATCTAAGATTTTGGGGTAAGATTTTGGGTACTAAAAAAGACTATTATATAGCAGAAGCAGAAGGTGTGGAAGAAGAAGAAGCTGAAGAAGGTGAAGAGAATAAATATGAAGCTGGTGGTCCAAATAAATACACATATTTCGTCACAAATAATGTAGGAGGACCATGGGTAAAACTACCAAAAGTCACACCAGAACAAATTATAGCAGCACGAAAACTACGAAGATATTTCACTGGAGATTTAGAAGCATTTATGCCTGGACATCCACCATTCCCAGGTCAAGAGAAACATTTCTTAAGAGCACAATTAGCACGAATTACAGCTTCAACCTGTGTATGTCCAATTGGTGTATATCAACCTAATGAAGAAGATCCTTATAATGTTGAACCTTATGGTGAAGATGATGAAGAAAAACCAAATCCAACAATTGAAGATTTAGAAGAATTGAACAGTTGGGTTCATATCAATGGTAAAATCACTGAAAATGGACGTGTTACTCCAGTACAAATAACAAATGAAGATGGTGAAGAAATAGATGATCCAAATGGCCCAAAACCAATCCCTCCATTAAGAAACTTATCATTTGAAAATACTCAATGGATTGTTAGAACTTGTCCTTGTGTTGGTATGGGTTTAAATCCAACAATGGTGTTTATTAGAAATACTAGATGGCCTGGTGCTTATGCTGTAGCTAGTGGTGCTAAATATACTAATTTATATGTTGGTTATGGTGTGAAAGATGTTAAAGAAAGTTATAGTCCAGAACCACCAGTTGCTATTAAAACTGAAGTTAATATTGATGAATATAAAGAGCAAGAAGATGTTCTTGAAGATCCTCGTCCACCACAACCCGAGAAACCTGAAGGTGAAGGTGAAGGAGAAGGTGAGGGAGAAGGAGAAGGTGATGAAGAAGGAGATGATGAAGAATAATTTATATAATATGATTATTTTATTATTATTAAATAAATTTATTTGTTTGATATATTTTTATATATGGATAAAGAGAGTAAAAATGAATGAAATACTATAAATTGAGCAAATACTTATGTTCAATTCTTTATACTCATTATAGTGTTTATCTTATACTAGTTAACAATTTTAAACTAAAAACAAACAAAAAAATAAGATAAAAGAAACAAATTCTACAAATCTAAATAAATAAGTATAAAACGTTATATATATTTCTACTCTTTATCACTATCATCACTCTTTTTATCAATACAAGTACAAAAACTATTATAAAATATCTGATGACAACAAGCATAACCCCATTTCATCTTCTCAGTATCAAAGTAACTACCCCACACACTCTTGTGATTAGCAGGATATACATCTTCCTCATATATACTCTTTTTAATACCATTATCATTACCAATTATCAATTCACCATTTGCATTGTATTTTTTTATTGTTTCTGATACACCATATATAATTTCCTTTGGAATTTCACTAGTTTCTGGCTGACTACCATATTTCTGAATCAATTTCTCTTTATTCTCTTTCATTAATTTTTCCTTATTTTCTTTATACTGTTTCTGCATTATTGCTACAGCTGTTGGATTGGCAAACATATTCACATTACCACCACTCGCATGAGCTTCCCAAGCAAACATTTGGGTTTCGGTAAATTTTTTCGCATCCCCACTACTTTTTACAAAATCACTAGGACACATTTTATCATTATTACTAGTGTCTTTTAGACTACGAATACTTCTACTCTTAGGATCATAATAGGAAGTATCATTTTTGAAATCTTTTAAATAAGCAGCTGTATCTTCTCTAATACGAAGATTTCGAACACTTTGTCTCATATTCTCTGAACAGAAATCTTTAAATACTTCAGCAGTATCATCTCCTTGGATAATATCACCAAAATCATCTTCATCTTCTACATTCTTATCATCATCGCTTAATATACCATCCAAACTATAATAATATAATTAAATAAATAATAAAAATGATAGTATACGAATCTACATCACTATCTTCATCTTTCTTCTTCTTATCTTTATCTTCATCAGCATCATCTTCCTTTATTATTTCTTTCATTTCAGCTTCATCTTTCTGTTCTATATTTTCTTCTGATACTAGTGATGCTGGTTTTAATTTCATCTTATTTATCACTGAATTAGAAAAACGTACATTATTATTATCAGGTTCAGTCATGAATTTTTCATTCATTTTTTCAACTTTATATTTTCTTCTTTCTGCTTCAGCTTCATCGTATAATTCTAATGTTTTCTTATATTCCTCTGGTTTAAAACCATTCCATCTATCTCTCTTTCCATCCCATGAAAGATTTAGTTGTGATGGTAGTATTTCGTCAGGAGCTATATCTTTTCCTGTCTTCCATGCTCCTTTCTTTCTTGGACGTTCTAAACAATCTTTTGCTTGATGTGTCATAGCTCCACAGTTTGTACAAGCACCCTATTTATAAAATGATAAATAAAACAATACTTTTCTAAACTTTTTGGCTTTACCTATAAATTCTCCTCTTTCATACCATGAATCCATTTTATCATATGTTTCATCTCTGGCTCTTTTTGTTTGATGGTCGAGATAACCCTTTTTCTATATCAGTATTAACAAATGTTTAATATACTTCATTCTCTGATTGTACATACCATGGAGCTTGAGCAATGAACTTCGGAATGTATTCATTAACTGGTCTACCAGTAGAATCGAGAAGTTCATCTTTCTTCTCATCATTTTTCTTCCCTTTCAAACCCATACGCGACATATTTATAAAGAAAAAAGAATTATTTAAAATCAAACCTCAAACTTGCTTGTCAAGCTTTCAAATTTAATTTCAATTTTTCATTAAGAATTACATTAGCTAATAAACAAATATGGATAATATAACGTATGGTTTTTGTAATTATTTCTAGTGGAGAGAAGGAAGTAGCTCAAATAATGAACGAAAGATTTAATTATTTTCTTACAACACTTATAGGATGTGAATCTGAAGTTATTGTATATACTGTTACTGTAATTTGAATTTAGACAAAGTCAGGAGTTAATTATGGCGGAATTACTAAAGCAATACATCCAGATGACTTACATGTCACCTTAGACTTAGTTTCAATAGTAAAAAATGAATCTGGTAAAGGTTTACCACCAGTCGATCCTTATAGTATGGCAATGATAAAAGGTGATCAATTGTTATGTCTATCAGCTAAAAATGTGGAATATATTCAAGATAAAGCTGTCATAGTACCACGTGAATTTATGACTGATTCTGCAATATCAAAGAGTAATACACATAGTAATAAAGAAAGAATATTGGAAGTATAATTTTGTTATGTTATTATTATTAATAGAAAGTTAGTGATACTTGGATTTCAAATGATGATGTTTCATTGGATGGAATAAATCAGTATATATATATATATATAATTTATATTAGTAATATTGGTGAATGGGATCAATTTACCGCCAATGAAAAACTAACAGGCCATGTTGCAGAATTTGATGAATTACAATACACAACTCCATTAGATCCAAATTTATCAGAAGAAAGTATACGTAGAGCTGAAAAATTAGCAAAAGAAATAGAGAATAATAAGAATTCGAATAATCCTCATGTGTTAGAGGATAGAGGTATATTAAAGGAAGTAGATGAAGCTGCTTTATATTCAGACGTAAATAGAGAAATACCAACTCAACAACAACAACAACAACATCAACAACCAGCTGTATCAACTGCATTACTTACTAATAATTTAAAACACTTAATGAGATTAACACCAGATACATCATCATCATCATCATCAAATACAGCTGAAGCAACTCCTACATCTACAACTGCAACTACAGCTACATCAACACCAAGTACTGAAAAATCTCAATCAACAGCAGAAAACACACCGACTGTATCTACCTCAGCAACAAAACATAAATTAAACAAAAATGCAAAAGAATTTACACCTCATTTCAAAACTCCATCTCCAGCAACATCACCAGGTTTAATTCCTCCTCAAGTATTAATGCAACAAGCAATTCCACCACCTCCACCTCCACCACAAGCTGTACCAGTGATGCTTCCTTATTATCCACAAGTAGTAATGGTTCCTGTAATGTCTCCACCAATGATTCCTGTTCCAGTACAACCAGCACCATTACAACCACCAGCTTTACCTAAAACAAAACTGAAGAAAGAAGCAAAAGAATTTATACCAAAGTTTTTACAACAACAACAACAACAACAGAAGAGTAGTGAATCAACAACTAAAGAAGCAGATGCATCAACTCCAGCAACAACAGAAACATCAACAACATCAGTTAAACCACTATCTCCATCTCCTTCTTCACCATCTCCACCTCAAATTGTTGAATCACAAACAACAACAACAACTAATACAACTACTACAAAACCACCTGCTGCATTAACTCCAACAAATGTTGTTAAATCATATGCTGCTATAACTGCAAAAACAGGTGAAAAAGATGTTTCAAATCCAGAAACACAACCAAAACATCGTTCTTCAATAGTAAAGAAAATGAGAGGAGGAAAAACCGGATAGATTATGATAACTAAAACAATTTTTATTTTTTTTTCATAAGAATAATTATAGTGTATGTTTTATTGGGTGTTGGATCAAAATAGAAAAAATTGAAAATTAATTAAGGCTTAAACTTAATCTAAATGCATTAGTATGATTTAAATAATAACTAGGAAGCATTTCAGTCTTTATAAAACCTAATCTTTGATACAGACGAAGAGATTGTTCATTAAAATCTTGAGTTTCTAAATATACTTCAAAACAATTTTTCAATTTCATTTCATTTATACATCTGACTGATAAAGCTGTACCTAATCCAGCTTTTCTATAATCAGGATGAACTGCTAACATTGCTATATATCCTCTGTAATAGGTTGATTCAGTTCCTTCTATTTTACCTATAATAATGCCAATCATTTTACCTTTATCATGGACCTATTCTATCGATATATAATCAATACCATAAAACACAAACTTGGCCATTGTGTTAGAAAGTATCTATAAGTATAAATTGAGTATGGTTCAGATAGTTCTATATTTATTAATTCAATTATATCATCTAAATCTTCTTCACCTCGATATCTCTCCAGAGTATATTTAGTGAAAGTAGCAGGATCTGGTAGACTTGCTTCTTCAGGCAAAGCAGGTGCATTTTCTTCTTCAGTTTTTGGCTCTGGAATCTCTTTTTCACTCATTTTTAAAAAAATGGAAGTTTGGCTCGAATTAACAAACCAGATTTGATCTGCAAAATTTTCAATTCTGCTGTGTCATTAGTCTGAATTGCAAATCAATTAATGGATCATCATCCTGAAGTGTCTATAGTTTATGAAAATCAAAGACATATTACAGGATTAGGATGGACTCAACAACTCTTGCCTTGTGACAGATACACATGGAGTAATGAAGATGGCTCTATTAAATACTATGATGTATCACCATTTTCAGCATGGGATATATATATTGACGATAAAGTGGATCCTGAAGGATGGTGTTATGCTTTTCACTTCAAAGATTTTGATGAACCTTTATCACCTAATGTACATACGTATTTATTCATTATTATAATATTCTTTCCAATAGAAGTCCGCAAAAACTAGATTGTGTTCGTAGAAGAAAATGGATCCGTGTACACGATATGCCAGATACTACAGATGGTACTGAATACTGTCGCAAAATATCACAACCTTCAATGCTGTATTTTCTAATACATTTTATAAATCTTATAGAAGAAAGTCATCTGCAGATGTTGTAGCTCAAGAAATCCCATCTTCACGTAATCCTTGTATGAATTTAATACAAGGTGTCTGTCCATTACCTCGTTCAGAGTGTCCTTATTATCATGGCGTAATTGACCCACCTTACCCTGATATAATACTCGGTAAGAGTAAATCAGGAGGAATGAGTATATTAGAAAGTGCAACATTACAAAGAATCATTGAAAGAATTACAGATCCTCATAACACTGACATTGTGATAAGAAATGCATTTCTATTGACATATCATGCATATACTACCACTAATGAGATATTAGAAATATTAGAGAAACGATCAAATGTAGCATATGAATATTCACAATTATTTCCAAATACTCCAACTAATATTAATAATGTTAATTTAAATATCACTATAAATCCAACAACCAATCAAATCACTCCATGTTCTACACCGACCAGTCATATTGTACATTACGAATACTCCCCAAATCTGTCCAATAAATCATTAGAATCATCAATAGCCTCCTCTTCCTTACCTATTGTATCAGTATTTCCAACTAGAGAATCCTTCTTATCATTTGATACAGATACATCTATAACAAGAGGAGAAACAGAGTTCTTTAATGATTTAAACGATACAGTGAGTAATTCTGTACAAATTCGAGTATTAAGTTTATTATTAGCATGGATAAGGACTTCTTATAGTGAAGATGATTTTAAAGATGAAGATTGTAGAGATCAACTATCTAATTTCCTATTACAATTAAGTGATAATGTTTCATCTATTAGACCGAATATAACTTATGTAATTGATCGATTTATTACACTTTGTAATAACTGTGGTTATAAAATACCATCTATATTATTAGACTATAATAATCGCCCTGAAATAAAGAGTGATAAAGTGATAGGAACTCCTACAGCGTCTAATAATAATAATAATAATAACCATTCATTACCACATACAAAGCATAAACCATTACTAATATTATCAGAAGAAGAGAAAATATTAGGAGGTAATAACTATCACACTCATAATAACAGTATAGGAGGAAGTATACCGAATTTATTCAGATCTATAACCACACTATTTCAAGAAAGATTACCGTTTTTCATATCTTATTCTCCAATTGAATTAGCGAGATTTTTAACAATAATAGAAAATCAAACTATCAAATCAATAGAGGATCGCGATTTAGTATTAGCTTCAGAAAGTGAAGTAATAAGAAACAGTAATGCCAAATCATTATGGAGTTGTGTAGAATTATTCAATAAAAGATCAAGATGGATTCAAAGTGCATTATTAGATTCAAATATAAATATTTTAAAACGAACTAAAATGATTATTAATTTAATACATTGTGCCGAAGAGTGTAGATTGTTAGGTAACTTTGCTACTGTTTATCAGATTATTTCATCTCTTAAACAACCTTGTATCTGTCTATTAAAAACTGCTTGGAGTAGAGTTCCAGAAAAGGATTTACATTTGTTTAATGGTTTGTATAATATTATTAAAGCTGAAGATAATTATAGTGCTTATCGATTAGAATTGGAGAAATTGATAGATCAACTGTATATACCTGCTTTACCGATGTTATGTAAAGATTTATATACAATTGGACATAATTACCCTAGTTATCATCCTGCTTATAAGCATCTTATCAATTTTCATAAGTTTAGAAGATTATTTTTTGAAGTGACTGAGTTTAATAGGGTGAAAGATATGACTTATCCTTTAACGAGAAATCCTGAGATGATGAATCAATATTTACTCGAATCACAAAAGTATATTGCTATTATATTTTTATAGTTTGATTCCATCTAATAAATTATGGGATATAGCTAAATCTATTGACTTACATGAAAGAAAAGCCTTTTATAATGCTTTACAAGCATCTGGCTTTTAGTGTGTATTTAACTAAATTATTAACTAATTCATTTATTCATTAAATTTTTGTTTTTTTCTTTCAAGCTTTTTTAGACATTCGAGCCATAGTTTTATCGTTAAGTTAAAATCATGTCAATCTCGTTAGTTGAACAGGAGAATAAACGTCGAGAGTTGTATGCTGACTATATTCTATCGATTTAGAGAAAATAAAGCTTTTTGTGAAAGATTAATGAAAATAAAAAATCTGCCTGTAGGTAGAGCCAAAAAATCAAGTGGTTGGTCACCAGGTATAGTTTTGTATTATATTTGAGATAGGAATGGCAAGAGATGACTCAAATATACCAGTAATAGATTGCTATAATGTAAGGTACAGACCAGAATACCATTATATGATGAAGAATAAAAGGTATAATATTATAGTTATATAATAATAAATAGAGCTGCAAGAGAAATGGCAGCAAAGCAAATTAAGACAGAGAATAAAGAAATATATCATCGTGTTAGAAAACGAGAGTCAGATTATGCACCACAAAAGAACACTATGTGCATTATGCCAAGAGTATATATAAATTCTTATAATTAATAATAAATAGACATTTGTAGGAACAAAGAAGCAAAAACCATTAGGAAATCCACTACTACCGCATTTAGATTATAAGCCATTAAAGCAACTAAGAGATGAACCAAGTTATGAAATATCACCAGTTTCAACCATTCCTCCAACTAGAAGAAATAATAATCTACCTAGTCTAAACAATAGTAATAATAGTAATAATAATAATACATATTCCAGTACAGATCAAAGATCACTACAAAGTATACCATCTCCTTCCTCTGATAAATCATCAAGACCAACAACTCAATCATCAACAAAACAAAACCCTAAAAATAGTCGACCAGATGTAGATCCATCAGTATAAATATATATATATTAATTATAATTATTAATAGATAACTCCAAAGTCTCTGTATTGTGGTAGTTACAGAATAGATGGAATTGATTATTATATAAATATATATGAATTATGCAGTAATAAAGGTAAATATTATTTTATGGAAAGTATTTATTTCCAAGTATATGATGAAGTGTCAGATATATCAGCTTCCATAGAATTATCAATACCTGAATTTATATTATCATTACAATCTAATCCAGCATTATTGTATTTTTATTTATATATATTGAAATAGTAATAAAATTACATCATACTGGAAAAAATTTGAAAAAATAGCACCATATATAAAACCATCCATATCATTTGTGTTAGATCCAGGTGATTTATATGGTTTATGTATCTGTATATGTGATTGTATTGATGTATCAATAATAAATGATGAAATGGTATTGACGTTTGTTGAATATGATGAAAATGATTATAATAGGAATGATAATAATGGAGATGAAGATGATATTGAATATATTGATATTTTAGAAGCAAGTGATCATATGAATAGAGCTTCACAAACTATTGAACCATTAGAGAATGATAATGATAATGAAGAAGAAGGAGGATTTGTGAATGAAGAAGAAAATAAGAAAGAAAAAGAAGAAGAAGTGAAGGAAGAGGAAAAGAAACAGGATGAAGAAACAGTAAAAGAAGAATTGAAAGAACAACAACAGATAGAAGAAGAACCAAAGAAAGAAGAAGAAGAAGTGAAGGAAGAGCAAATAGAAGAAAATCACGAAGAAGAAGAAGAAGAAGAAACAAAACAGGAAAATAAAGAAGAAGAAGTAAAACAAGAAGAACAACAATTAGAGAATGAAGATAATGAACAAGAAGTAGAACAACCACAAGAAATGAAGCAAGAGAATGAGGATGTGAAAGAAGGATCAAAACCTAGTGAAGAAGATGATACTAAACAAGAAGAAATAAACGAAAATGTAGAAAAAGAAGATAAAACCCCATCTAATGAAGAAGAAAAGAAAGAAGAAATAGATGGTATAGAACATCAAGATATTGATAATAATAATAATAATTTAAACGATGATTTTGAAAATGAAGAATTAACAAGTGCTGAGTTATTAGATATAAAACCTCAACCAGATAATCAAGACAATTCTTTTGATGATTTTGAATAATTTGTTTTTATTTATTAAGTATATTTGTGTGTGTTTTTGTAGTGAAGATAAAAACACAAACATTTCTAATATATATATACACATAAAAGAATATTTAAATAGCCAAAGATCTTAAGTTTTCACAGGAAGTTCCATAATAACCAGCAAAACATTCACATAATCCAGTCATTCCATTACATAATCCTCTATTTGCACATGTATTTTGTGATTTCAAAATATCTTCAACCTCTACTGTTTCACCATTACTATTTTCATATCTGTAACTTGCTTTAATTACATCATCATTATCATTAATAGAATGTAATTCAATATCAACTGTATTTGGAGTTTGAAAATGTTTAAGTTTGGTTATATCAATAAATTCTGGTTTAATATGAATAGTAGCAGATTTCTTACTATTACCATTATCATCACATGTTATTTCAATCACAGCGTTACTAAGTGGAGGAATTTTTGAAAATGATAATCGAATCTCTTCTTGAATCAATTCAGCTGTATTAATATCTCTAAAATCAACCAACTTATTATCTTTACATAAATTCTCGGAATTGTCAGTAATTACTTTCTCAATAAAATCGTCAGAGTAATAAATAATTCCATCATATGTTATTTTATAATAATGAGATTTTACATTATTATTATTGAGTGGAAAATAATAATCAGTTTTGATTTTTCCAAATGTTACTGGATCTACTGCCTTTGGACATACTCTACTGGAGCATGTTATACCTTCCCAACCTTGATCGCATTTACAGGTATAAAATTTATCTAATTCCCAACCTGTCACTTT
Source organism: Proteromonas lacertae (assembly GCA_002245135.1). NCBI lineage: Eukaryota > Bigyra > Opalinata > Proteromonadidae > Proteromonas > Proteromonas lacertae. Next base: position 38,591 of record NGBS01001166.1, read on the forward strand.
ATTAGAAGTGCTACCTTCTGTTGCTGCTGTTTTTTCTTCTATATATGCTTCACTGCTTAAACAGATTCCATGTCCACTGCAACTTTTACCATTTAAGACTGTTGGACAACTTCTACGTTGACAAGAACTGCCTTCATAACCTGGGAAACATTCACATTCACCTCTACGACGATTACATAAACCATTATTTGAACATTCTGCATATCTATGTGCTCTTTTTGTTATAACATCATTTGTGAGTGTTTCTGAAAGACCTGCTTTAGGATACCATTCTGTTTTTACATCTGTATCATCTAAACGTCCGTTATGATTCAAATCACCTAAAATTTGATCAACAAATGCTTCACCATATGGACATGCTCCTAGAAATAATTTATATTTATATTTAATACTTAATGAACAATCAGCACCTCCCCAACCTGGAAAGCAGGAACATTTATCTCTAATTTCACATTTACCATGTCCATTACAGAAATTATTACATGTATAAACTATCTGAAATATTAAAACAACTAAAAATAATATATATCTCATCCAAATCAATGAAATATTTGATACGTTGTATTAAGGCTTGAATGTTTGATTCAAAATAGAATTAAGAATGAGCAAAAATAAAGCAAATAAAAACAAGTATTGGTTTTTTAATTTATGAATTTTTATAGAAAAATCGAACAGCAATTGAAATGCCAAAACATTCTATTAGAAGCTAGAAACAAAACAAATATCGATAGTCTTTTCACTCCATTCGCTAAGTATTTTATGAAATTGTTAATGAAATAGATTTAAAGGTAATGACAATAACGAATATACCTTTGAAGTAAAGAGGCGTAACGAAATGAGTGAGGATGAAATACAGAAGTGTTTTGACATATTAAAAACCAATATGAAATCATTTTATGAAGATTCTACATGGGGATGGAATGACAAAAAGAAGAGTATGATATTGATCTAATAATGTTGTATAACTAGTGCAAGAACTAAAGAGTGAAGATGCCAGATATATTCTAGTTAAATATGAAGAAGATTTGTGTGGATTTCTGCATTTTAGATTCTTATATGAAGATGATAAACTGTTAGTTTATGTATATGAAATACAATTAATTGATAAATACAGAAGAAAGAATTTAGGAAATAGAATGATGAAATATCTAACTCTTATCACTCTTAAATTCAGTTTTCAAGATATTAGATTAACAGTTTTCAAAGCTAACAACAGTGCAAAATGTTTTTATGAACATTTGGGCTTTAGAAAGGATGAAACATCACCTGAAGATACCTTAGATGAAGTATATTATTGTGAATTTTAAATTAATAGGAATTCGATTATATTATTATGAGTAAGTGTATAAATCCTAATCCAATTAAGTAATTATTTTTTTCCAAATATATTTATATGTTGTATTACCTGTAATTATATAATTTCAGAAATTGCAGTTGCTATACCAATATTAATACTGTAAATGTATAGTAAAATGATTTCCTTTCATATAATTCTGCAAATATTTTATTCCATCTGAATCTATGTTATTTCCTTTAATATTTAACAAATATATTCTTTGATTTATATTCTTTAACCCATCAACTAAATATTTTAATCCAGTTGAGGTTAGTCCCATTTCTATTATATATAAAAGTAATATTTTATACTTGAGCAATTCATTACAGTGCCATAATCTTTCAACAATTGTATATGCGGAGATAATATTTTCATTCCTTCATCTCCTATTTCATTTTCATATAATTCAAGATGTTTAAGATTTGTAAATGAAGATAAATTGTTGATTAGTGTTTCTATACTTTTATATGTGAGTTTATTTTCTATATATTAGTAAAATATCAATTAATACCACTAAGATCTAACTCTTCTATATCTCCTAATTCATTTGATCTTAATGAAATGAATGATTTGAAAAAAACATCATCAATATCTAAACCACTTAGATCTATTCCTTTATTCCAATTTTTTTTGATATATTTTACTAATTTAGGTATATCTTTATCAATCAACAATTCTTTACTTCCATTAAAAACAAATATAATATTATTAATTGGAAATTTCATGAACAAAGCTTTTAATCCTTTTGAGTGAATATTACTATTTCCTTTGATATCTATTTTCTTAAGATTAGGATATTTATATATTTTTTTGGATAATAATATCATTGATTCATCGTCTAAATTCATTCCACAAAAATTCAATTCATTATTTTTGTTAATTAACAAATACAAATATGGAGATAATATACTAAATCCTTTTGGACCTATTGGATTATCTATTCGATATAATATATATTGAAAAAAAAGTAAATACAAGTAAGATCTAAAAATTTTAATTTCATAAATGGAATTGATTTTACAAATGTTTCAATGAAATTAGAAGTAAGTTGACATCCATGTAATTCTAATTCTAGTAAATTTGATAATTTCGAAAAATGAGATCCGAACAAAGATTGATACTCACCTGGAATTGAAATAGTATTATCACCTTAATAAATATAAATGAATAATTATTTTTATACCAAACTGTAGCTTTGTTGGATTGACTAATTTCATTATTCTAAAGAAATAATCCATTCCTTCTTCACAAAAACAAATGCATTCATTATCAATGAAGGCTATTTCCTTGTAATATTTATTTTTAATATTAAATATCATTTTATCTAAATAACAAGATTTCTCTCTTAGTTTACATTGATGATTAATTTGAAATATCAGCTTATTATTTATCTCATATTGATAATTATGATTCTCATTGCACAATTTCATCATTAATAATAATGAAAGTATTCCTTCATTAGGTTTACTGTTATATTTTTCTATCAATTCACTTCGAATTATTTCTATTTTATTTCTGTTAAAATAATAATTTGCTTGAATATTAAATGGTGACACTTCTATATAATAATCATTATTATTAAATAATTCTTTTCTTTCTTTACATATCATCAAATTATCTTCATCATCTTTTAATGTTACATTCATTTTTATCACTTCTTTATTCAATTCTTTTAAACTTAATCTATCTTTACTCTTCACTTTTAACAACTTATCTATCATCTCTTTCATCACATCATTACATTTCATATCTAAACTGTATTTACATCTCATTATATTATTCATTGTTTTATTGACATTATCATCTTCATTAAATGGTAATTTCTTACAAATCATTTCATATAATATACATCCGATTGACCAAATCACACTTCGATCATTACATTCTAAGCCATTCAATTCTTCTGGGCTTTTAAAACAAACATCATATAATTTATCATCTTCTTCTTTTCTTAATTCATTCAAAAGTAAATCACATATCTTCATTCCATCATTCTCTTCAAATGCTATATTGCTACTCTTTAGATTACTAACAACCAAGTCATATTCATTCAATTTTATCATAATATCGCATATTGAACATATCACATTACATATATCATCGCTTGGCATAGATTGAGTCTTTATTATCTCCTCCAGATCTCTTGAGTAATAATTTCTCTCATATATCATCATATTATCCCCGAAAATTGGTATATGAGATAGATGGATGAGTGATGAACAAAATTCTGACAAAAATGAATGTTTTTCTATGAATTTCAAAACTATATCTTCTTTCATCTCGTTAATCTTCAGTATTTTTACCTTTTTAACACAATTCTCATGTTCTACAACCAAATCAACTTCGCTGTTGCTTTTATTTTCTCTCTCTTTTATCTACAAATATAAATCAATTAAAATACTTCTGTTCCAGATGGTAATATTGAAATGAATACATCATCTACACAAGATTTCAGCATTTTCATATATATGAAAATAGAGTCGTTTCATAAATAGTTTTTTTCTTTTTTGAAGATAGTGAAACAAGTAAAATCAATATATACATACAATCATATAATTTAACTTAATTAGAAGATTCTATTGATTTAGAAGATGAAGAAGGAGTAATTACTTTAAACACCTCATGTTTCATTTTATCTAACTCTAATTTAACTCTTTTTGTTTCATTCTGTTGAGATTGTGCAAATGACAATATCTTTTTAAATTTATCATCATATTCTTTACTAATTCTCAACCAATCATCTTTCTGCTGTTTTATATTATTATTCAGCTTGCTTATTTCTTCATCTTTACCACTAATTATTTTATCCTTCTCATCTAATATTTGATTTATATCTTCAAATTTCTTTTTATACTTTCGTCTCTTTTCATCAAAGTCATCTTGAATTTTTCTGATTTCTTCTTCTACTTTTTCTATACTATGAGTTTTATCATCAATTTCTAATTGTAAAGATTCTATTCTTCTTGAATCTCGAGCTAAATTTAACATCTCTTTATATTCTTCTTCTTTCCTTTTATATCCATCTATATCTGTTTCTAGTAATTCAATATTCATTTCTAATTGATTTATTCTATTTTTAAACTCATTTTCATTGTTCTTATAATGATTTATTGTGATTCTATTTTGATTGATTTCTCTATTTGAATCTTCTAATTGGATTTGAAGGTTTGTGAATTGTTTATTCTTTTCTTCAGTGTTATTCTTGTATATTTCTATTTGAGATTTACAATCATTTAATTCATTCTGCAATTCTGTAATTCTATTATTCTCGTTTTGGATTAGTTTAGTTTTTAAACTCTCTATCTCTTTTTCCAACTTCACTTTATTCAATGATAATTTTTCAATCACTAGTTTTTGATCAGCAATCTATATATATATAATGTATGTTTTATATATACTAATTTTCCCTCTTCTTTAACTATTATTTGTGTTTCATCATATTTTTCTTTCATTTGTTTCAATATTTCTTTAAATTTCTTTGTATCTTCCAATAGTTGTTTATATTGTCTTTCAGTCTTCAATAATTCTTCAATTTGGCTGCTTTTTGTATTTAATTGTGTTTTAATCTCTGTTGATTGAATTGATTCATTTTTATATCTATCTTGTAACTCATCAATTATTCTTTTCAACTCTTCATTACTCTTTTTTACATTCTCATACTTATTCTTATATTGAAGAACCTTCTTTTGATGTTCAATTGAGTTTTGTTCACTTGTTCTTAAGTCAGTTTGTAATGTTAAAAGTGTGTTATTCTGTTTATTCCATTCTTCCATTTTTGAGTTATACTCATTTGATATATTGAAACATTTGGTTTGATATTCTTCTATCTGTTTTGATTGAATTGATATTGTTGCTGTTCGTAACTCTAAGCTTTTATTCAATTCATCGATTTTTTGATTTAAATTGTTTATTTGTTTCTCTTGTTCATTCAACTATTCAATTACATATATATATATATAATACTTTTCTATTGATTTCTTCATTTTGTAGATTCTTTTTCTGGATATCATCATAATTTGTAGAAATAATCTGTTGATTTTGCCTAATGGTTTTGTTCAGTTCATTGATCAGCTCATTTTTGTCATTTATTACATTGTCTTTTTCTTTTATATTCATCTCATAATTTGATATCTATTCAGTAATATATATAACAGTAATAAATATACTTTACTCTTCAATTTTTCAATATCTTTGGATCTATTACTCAGATCAGATTGTTTTACTTTCATATGATTAGATATTTCACTATTTTGGACAGATAATTCTTCTATTTGCTTGTCTTTCTTATTTACTTCATATTCTATTTTATTCATTTGTTCTGTTATTGTTTTTAGTTTGTCATTATATCTTTTCAATGTATCATCTTTCTTTGATATTGTTTTATTTAATTCATTTATTTTGTGATTTAGTTTATCATTTTCTATTCTGTAATTTGACAGTTCTATTTCATTCTTTTCTAATATAAATGGTAATTCATCAACATCAGTTTGACAGCAGTGATTCGTCATTTCTACTATTCTTTCTGGTTTTGTATTACTATTGCTATTATTATTATTATTATTATTATTATTATTGGAAGGTTGTGGCATTGAATATATGATAATTGGCTGAGGAGGAGGTGCAGGTTGTTGTGGCTGTTGCATCATTGGTATAATTGGATAATTAGGTGATTGATATATTGGATTATTATAATTAGGTGGAATTGACTGTAGTTGCTGTTGTGGTTGTGGTTGTGATAATGGTTTTGTATAATGATGATAGTTCACAGGTGATGGATTCAATATTGTTTTATTATTATTATTATTATTATTATGTATATTTTCATTATATGATTCTCTAATAAAATCATCATCATTATCTATGCTTGATAATAATGGATTAATTTCATTATCACTATCATAGGGATTTCTATATGTTTGACTTTGTGGTGGATATTGTGAATATGTATCTTCTTGTATTTGTTGTGTAACAGATGATGATGGTGGTGGTAATGAATATGAAGAAGTATTGTTATTATTATCAATTAAGGAGGAATCTGATGATTTAACATCAATATCTTTAAGTAATTTAATTTTGTGTAATAACTCCTTGATATAATTACTAAAATGTTTCTTCTTGCACATTGGATTGCCTTCTACTTTGAATGATCTTAGTCTATTACATGAATGAAGATTTCTTAACTCTGATGGATTTTCAACTTGATTTTTTGATATATCAAACGATATTAGGTTTTTTAACTTTGATATTTTACTAATTGATGTTATGCTAAAAATATAGAATATATATAATATGTATACTAGTTTATTGAAAGGTTTAAAACCTTGAGATTTGTCAAACATGTTATAGTGTCTAACGAATTAATGAAATTACAAGATAAATCCAACTCTTCTAGATGTTTTAGCGGTAATAATTGGTTTTCATCCAAGTGCTATCAAATTACAGCTAATTATATACATTTATTCTATTACAAGACAAATTAACAACCTTTAAAGATGTTAAATGTTTCAGTCCATCTAATGAAGTAAGTAAATTATCATGTAACATCAAAGTAGTGAGATTTGGGTAATCAAATATGTTCTAGAGGGATAAAAAGCATGAATTTAAATTATACATCTATCTGAGTGATTTCTTTGATGTTTTTACCAATGACATCTATCTCCTTTGTCTCATTCATTTTTTAAATCTCAAAACTTTTTTGAAATTGTGAAACGAATATATATACGAAAATGAAAATTATTGATATATTAATGAATGTATTATGCATCAGGGTTTATAATGAATTAAATAACTTCTTATAAAGTTATGCGCAAGGAAAGATAGAATGACTTCAAAAGATGCATATACAGATTGTAAAGTAGCTATGATAATTATCAGAACATATTAGTCATATTACATAAACATAATACTTTTACATTGAAGTGTAATTCTAGATTTACAAAAGAACGCAAATTACATCAAATTACATTCAAAATAGTAGCCTAAATAGAAAACTACATCATTCACATCTCACAATAATCAAAATCATGTAAAAAACGAGAAAAACATTTTTAAAACGATCAAACAAGTTTGGCATTATTTGCTGATTGAATAAAAGTCTTTATTTCACAGGCGTATAGAGTCTGCTGAGTATACAACATGTATTTATATAATAACTGATGCTAAAATCTTTTTGTTTTTATTATATAATCTTCTTATGAACAACATTTACTTTATTTTCTAGAAATGACCAGTATTGCTAAAGTATACGCCAATGTGAATGTTGAAAGGCCCAGAGAATATTGGGATTATGAAAACGCGTCAATTCAGTGGGGTAATATGGATAATTACCAAGTAATCAGAAAAATTGGTCGTGGTAAGTACAGTGAGGTATTTGAAGGCATCAACATCACGAATAACGAACACTGTGTTATAAAAATCTTGAAACCAGTGAAAAAGAAGAAGATAAAGAGAGAAATAACAATCCTTCAGAATTTAAGTGGAGGTCCATTTATATCTCCATTATTTGACGTTGTAAGAGAGCCACAAACGAAAACTCCAAGTTTAATTGTGAAATGGGTAAATAACACTGATTTCAAAGTATTATATCCCACATTTACTGATTATGACTGTCGATATTATTTATATAAAATCTTAGTAGCGTTAGATTATAGTCATAGCAATGGAATAATGCATCGTGATGTTAAACCTCATAATATAATGATTGATCATAGTAAAAGAGAATTATATTTAATCGATTGGGGTTTAGCTGAATATTACCATCCAGGTAGAGAATATAATGTTAGAGTAGCTAGTCGATATTTCAAAGGACCTGAATTGTTAGTAGATTTTCAAGAATATGATTATTCCTTAGATCTTTGGAGTTTTGGATGTACAATGGCATCGATGATATTTATGAGAGAACCATTCTTCAAAGGTCGAGATAATTATGATCAATTAGTAAAAATCGTGAAAGTCTTAGGAACTGAAGAATTTGAGAAATACTTAAAGAAATATAATATTGAATTAGACAGTCATTATGATGGTTTAATTGGTACACACAGTCGTAAACCATGGAATCTATTTATAACGAGAGAATGTGAACATTTAGTAAGTGCTGATGCTTTGGATTTGTTAGATCATTTATTGAAATATGATCATCAAGAGAGATATACAGCAGCTGAAGCGATGAAACATAAATACTTTGATAGTGTTCGAGATATAATAAACAAAGAAATTGAAGAATTGAAAGTGAATAGTAATAATGTTAGTGTAGGAGGAAGTATAAAGAAAAGTGTGATGAAGAAGGAAGAAACATCGTTATAAAAAGATATATATTTAAGAATATGGAGAGTTAATTATAGTTGATTATTATTATTATTATTATTAATGTTTATTATATTTATATAACATAAAATATAAATGAAATTGAGTTTAACAAATAAGTTTTCTCTTCAACTGGTGAATTTTCAGTTCACAATTTTTGTGAAATTCTCTCATATAATTCCTCAAATATACTATTCCACCAAAATCAATTTTTTTATTATCTCTTATATCAAGTTTATGAATGATTTCATTCTTTAAACCATCTATCAAATATTTTAATCCAGTTGAAGATAATCCCATCTCTATTATATTAAACTTATAATATATACTTGAACAATTTATTTCATCATTATATTTCTTCAATAAATGCAAATGTGGAGATAATATTCTCATTCCTTCATCTCCTATTTCATTTCCACATAATTCAAAATATTCAAGATGTTGCAATGAAGATAAATTGTTAATCAATATTTCTACACTTTCATGAGTAAGTTTATTATCTATATGATAGAAAAAACTAATTATACTACTCATATCTATTCTTTTTATTTCTTTTAATTCATTTGATCTTAAAGAAATGAATGATTTGATAAAATCATCATCAATATTGTAATTACTTAGATTTAACTCATTATAATCATCTTTGATATATTTTATCAATTCTGGAATATCTTTATCAATCAACAATTCTTTACTTCTGTTAAAATCAAACCATATTTTCGAAATAGGAAATTTGGAGAATAATGCTTTTAATCCTTTTGAACGAATATTTCTATTTTTTGTAATTCTTATTATCTTAATATTTGGATATTTATATAATTCTGATGATAATAATATCATTGATTGATCATTTAAATTCATATAGTGTAGATCCAATTCATTCTCTTTATTGATTAATAAATGTACATATCGAAGCAATAGGTAGAATCCATCTGGACCAATTTCATTATCTATTTCAATTTTATATATTATATAGAATAATATATACATGAAAGATCTAAACGCTTCAATTTCATGAATGGAATTGATTTAAAGAATGTTTCAACAAAATTATATGTAAGGTCACAATTTGATAAATCTAATTCTTGAAGATTTGTTAACTGAAAAAAAATATGATCCAAAATTTGAATGATCAAAGCTTTCAATTTTAAGTTGACCTATTTAAATGAAAATAAATAGATCTATACTAAATGATAGATGTGTTGGATTAATTAATTTTAATATGTTAAATACATATTTTATCCCATTATTACACTCACAAACACTATTCCAATTAATTATGAGTATTTTTTTATCCGCATAATCATAAAAACAATTTAATATCATTTTATCTAAATAACACCTTCCATTATGCATGCAGTTGTGATATATTTGGAATTTTAGTTTTTTTTTAACTGAATTATCTTTTCTATTTATTTTCATCATCAATAGAATTGCTAATATTCTTTCATTTGGTTGATTATTGTATAAATCTATTAAACCATCTCGAATTGCTTCTATCTTATTTCTCTTTAAATAATATTCTAGTTTTACATTAAATGATGATATTTCTGGTAGATAATCATTATTGTATAACAGTTCTATCCTTTCATTATACACCACACTATTATTCTCATTATATTTCAGTATTTCGCTCATCTTTGTCATTTCTTTTCTTAAGTCTTTCAAACTCAATCTTTCTTCACTCTTTACTTTTAACATCTTATCTATCATTTCTTTCATCACATCATCACATTCTCCATCAAAACTGTATTTACATTTCAGAATGTTGTTCATTGTTCTATAAATATCATCATCTTCGTTGAATGGTAATTTCTTACAAATCATTTCATAAAAAATACAACCAATTGACCAAATCACACTTCTCTCATTACATTCTAATCCATTCAGTTCTTCTGGGCTTTTGAAACAAACATCATACAATCTCATTCCATCTTCTTTTCTCAATTCATTTAAGAATAAATCACATAATTTTAATTTACCATCTTCTCCTTCATATACTACGTTACTACTCTTCAAATTATTTATCATTAAATCATTTTCACTCAATATCATCAATATATCACATAATGAACTAATAACACAACTAATAAAACTACTTAAAATGGATTTACTTTGAATTATCTCTTCTAAATCTTTAGAATAATATAACCTCTCATATATCATCATATTATCCCCGATTATTTGGATTTGTAGAGGGAGTATGTATAATGAGCAATAATCTAACAACGAGGTATTTTCACAGAATTTCAATTTCTTCTTTTGTTTAATTCCATTAAGATTTAGAAATTTTATCACCTTAACATCATCTTTATGTTTAACAACAAAATTTACTTGACTAACACTCTTTTCTACTCTCTCTTTTATCTATAAATATTAATTTACTAAAATACCTGACCATGAGATGGTAACATTGATGATACAACCTCACCTACAACAGAACTAAAAGAAAACATTTTTCAATGAATTAAACGAATATATTTTTATCAACAATATTTTTATAAAATAAAAGAATGTAGCATATGATAAAGCCTTATATTTGTATGAGAAAAAGAGAGAGAGAAATCTGGAATAAGATGCTTAAAAATGTTTATTCAATAATCCCCTAAAACAGTTCAATAAACAATAATATTGTCAGTTTAAAATTCATCAACAACAAATTCACCACCACAATATATTCTAGTACTATCTCCTTTCTTATCAAGACAATATCCTCTAATTCTATTCCAAGCTGGTTCATTCTCATCATTCTCATCAACTTTCTTAAATTCCCAACCATCATTCTTAATAACCAAATGTCTAATCACAACATGAGTATCTTCTTTAGCTACAACAACTAAAGTACCATCTAACTCTAAATTCTCTATTCTAACATCACCCTTCACAACTAATGTTGAATCTTTACTTATATATACACCACCTCCAAATCTACTAGTCAATTCACTGTATGTAACACCAACAGATGGATCAATCACTACATGAGCGCCTTCTTCAACATGACAACCAGCTGCATTCAAATGAGCAACATGCATTTTATATATATCTCTTTCACCAGATGCTGCACTTTCTTCTACACCACAACTAGCAGCTGCATTCTTAGCAGCAGTTAAATCATTCTTTACAGCTGAGAAAACTAACCATCTTTCCATTGATGTAAATCCTACTCTACATTTTGGACCTAATAGTTTTGGATAATCTTGCATCATACACTCTAATCTAGTTGGACTTTTGAATGTATTATCAGGGTTAAACTTTGGATTAACAAACTCAGGAATTGAACCACCACTTTCTTCTAATGTTTCAACATAATTCTTCAAATTCATACATAGCACATTGATATTACCTGGATATGGTGAAAATCCATCACTTTCTGGAACATCTCCATCTTTATTAACTGTTGCTCTAAGTAATGGGTCTAATTGGTTATATTCTACATTAATAGTTAATCCTCTACCATCTTTATGAGAGAGTTTACAAATAGCACCAACCTTTTCTTTGGCATATCTTCTAACAGCTAAACTATTTACTTCTAAATTCATATCTTTTGCAACTCCAACACAAGCTGGAACTCCGTGGAATGCTAAACCATTTGTATCTTGGAAGAAGACTATCCAATTAATACCCATCTCATACCATTTAGCTGCTGTTCCACTTTGATGCATTAATAAATGTACATCTCCATGTCCATGAGGTTTAGTAACAATTTTGCCATTTTCATAAGCAAATAAACCATCTTTATTTACCATTGCTGGTACTGCATTTTGTTTACAGATTGTAATTTGCTCTTTTTTCATACCATAGTAATTATTTTCAGCCAACATCTTTCTTGTCATCTCATCTGTTCGATCGGATGTCATAATGAACAAGGGTAACATAGTTGCTTCAGTACGTTGTTGGTAACTTAGAATCGTCTTGATATATAACTCTATGAATGGTGTTTCTGTTGATATTTCACTGTGTAAACTGATTTTAATGTATTCATAACCTAATCTTTCACCTAAACCTCCAGCAACTAATACAAAACCAGCATGCTTTAATTCTTTTAAACCAATAGCTTCATAATTGCAGAATTCTTTAGTTCCAAAGGTGAGATTCTTACCTTCAGGAATTGAAGGTGTAAATCCATCATAAGGATTGATTCCTTTAGTTGAATTGTCTAATAAAGTCTTTGCATTTGCTACATATTGCTTTAAACCTCCTGGATATTCACTATTAATCTGAGCTGCATGATAGCATAGTGAAGCCAATTCTATAAATTAATATAAAAAGATCGGTAAATACTTCCATCCTTTGTTGCAGCTTCTATAATAGTTTGTTGACCAATTGAGTTCAAAAGCTTAAGAGTCTTTTGTTGTTCTGGTGTTAATGCATCACTATTTGAATTTATAATAACAGAATCAATAATACGTTGCAGACATGAGATAAAACTGAAACTAAAGATTTTAGTTGGTAATGAATTTCTAAACTTCTATATGAGAATCTTTAAATAAGAAATCTATACTTGTATCAAATCTGGCTTGATGCTTATAATTTTACCCCCTTCATTGAATCTAAACGAATCTATTTTTAACAACTGTAATTTAAATGATGGAGGATGTATTTATTGATATTATTTTCAATTTCAACAACAACACACAATCTCTTACAAAATAAATATATGAATTAAACAGAATCTACCAAAAAGCTTTATCAATATCATTTACACTTACAACAGATGCATAACCACACTGTTTATCATTCTCATGACAAGGAGATATACCTTTAAAATAATCAACATACCATTTAAAATCATGGCATTTCAGTCTTTTCTTCAATGCTCTAGGTTCTATTCATTAATAGAATATGAAATATATACTTGACAAATCACCATAATCAATAGATCCTCTCTTAATCTGTCTTTCTTTATAAAATGTATCTTTATACTCTTCATCAAGCCAAACTTCAGCAGATCTGAATTGAATTCCTCCACACATCATGACCACTCACTTTATAAGGGAATTTCGTTCTAAATGCATGTGCTATATAACATTTCGGTGCAACTAATATCCTTCCACCACATAACCAAGTTCTTAACGAGAAGTCGATATTTTCGCCACCCCATTGTGTCATACCTGTATCCATACCTTCTACTTCCGTCCACCATCTTTTGGATACGAAAAATTCACCCATTGTTCCTGCACTTTCATAACTTCCATCTGTTCTTCCACTTCCCCATTTGTGTTTGAATGACCAGTATAATCCTGCAGAACTACCTACTCCTTTCTTCGCTGACATGAATTCGAATTTGTCGTGGTCTAAACTAAATACTACTGGATTTACTACAGTTTTGTAATTCTATTATTATTATAATATATAAATTATACTTTTTTCATAAATTCATATGGCTGTCTTAACCAATCATGTGCTACTTTAATATGTGCATCCATAATACCGATAAATTCACATCTTGCTTCATTACCACCATTGTTCCTTGCTTGAATTAAACCAGATCTTATATCAGATCTTACTATTCTTACCATTGAATGGTTGTATACCACTGGAATATCTGAACCATCATCATATACTAATATTTCACCCAAAAGATCGGTTGAGTTGGCTAGAATTGATTCAATTTTGTAGAAATTAAGAAATAAAAATACATATAAGTTTAAAAAGATATGTTTTGAATAGTAATGGTTCGTTGTAATCAACTAAAACAATCGAAAACTTGTCTTGAATAATAGCTGGTGCTAAAATCATTAATATTATTATAAAAATGTATACGATGTTTAAGAAGTTTTGGGTCAACTTCATACTTTGGTTCTACAATAGCTGCAGCTATATTTCTACCTGTCATTCTGTTCATTTGTTGGAAGTACAAATATGATATTGCTATATTCACTATCACACATGTTATTCCACAAAGCAACTATGAAAATAAGTCTACAAGCTATACAAAACAAAATTTAGTTAAACAATTCATTTCAATAATAAAAAAATAGTCGGTTCAATTTTCAAAATTATTTAGAATAATGTCTTTTTCTCGTTTATTATTTGATTTTATTAGTTATTATACACTATTTTAGAATTAATAAATAATATTAAAGTTATATATGGTAATTGTATTACATAAACTTTGGATCAATATCAGATAATTCAACAGTTGATTGACTACCGCAATTATTATCATCTATTATAAACGATGAGTATATATAACTTATACTTTCATAGCATGGAGATATTCCTTTGAAATAATCAACATACCAAGAGAATTTATGGCATTTCAGCTTCTCTTTCAGCATCAATGGTTCTATCATCAAAATATAAAAGCAGAAATATACTTGAAATATCACCAATATCAATGCTTCCTCTTTCAATATGTCTTTCTTTATAGAATATATCAATATATTCTTCACCTAACCACACTTCAGCAGATCTTGCAGCATTCCTCAACACAGCAGAACCATCAACTTGATAAGGGAATTTTGTTCTGAAGGCATGAGCTATATAACATTTTGGTGCAACAACAATTCTTCCACCACATAACCATGTTCTTAGTGATATATCAATATTTTCACCACCCCATTGATTCATTCCTTCATCCATTCCTTCTATTTCTGTCCACCATTGCTTTGACATAAAGAACTCACCCATTGTTCCAGCACTTTCTAAACTTCCATCTCTTTTTCCACTACCCCATTTATGTTGAAATGACCAATATAAACCAGCAGAACTTCCCACACCCATCACTGCTTTTTGAAATTCAAAATTTGTTGCATTTAGACTAAATACTACTGGATTTACTACTGTTCTATAATTCTATTAATTATTATTATTAATTATTTCTATACTTCTTTCATTAATTGATAAGGTTGATCTAACCATCCTTCAGCTACTTTAATATGAGCATCCATGATTGCTATATAATCACCTTTGGCTTCATTACCACCTTTATTTCTAGCTTGAATTAATCCAGTTCTATTTTCTAAATGTATATTTTAAAGTAAGATTTTATAAATACCATTTCTCACTATTCTAACTAACTGGATGATCATATGTTACTGGAATTGAAGAACCATCATCAATAATCAATATTTCACCTAGCAACTCTTTAGATGAATTGACTAATATTGAGTGAATAGTTGGAGTTAATAATGGTTCATTGAAATCAACTAGTACAATTGAAAACTTATTATCAAACCAATGTCTTTTATCTATTCATAGTTTGAGATGATTATTTAAAAAAAGTATTATTACCTTCTCTTAGTTTATATGGTTGGCACCTTCTTATCTGAATCAAAAACAATAGCACCTGCTGGATAGTTGGCGTTTAATTTTGCAAGTGCCTGACATACATTCAAAACAAACAGGATTATAGCTACACTTAACTATTTCTTTGTATAAAGTAAATAATAATACTAAAATCGCATTAAATGGGCCTGTCATTATATTTATCACTAAAAAACAAAAGGGATCTATCTATCTTCGCAGTGAATCTCATAATTCTTAATTAATGAAACGAATAAAATTTTGAAACTTTTTAAATCTATTTTCTTTTATAACTTATCATCTCCTTATATTTAATCTAATCTAACAGGTTATAATTAATGGAACCATCACCTAATTTTGATTATGCGATTAAGGAACTTTCAAGCCTTAATATTGAATTAAGGCAGAAAGCAGCTAATTTGAAGAAGAAAGAAAAGAATTTTCTGCAGATTACAGAGCAATGGAAAGAGTATATAGATAATTATTTAAAAAGTGAAACGATTCAAATGGAGGATCAAATCAAAATAGTATAATTAAACTTACATTTGAAATAGTTAATGAATCCAATGCAAAATAAAATAAATCAACTGATGTCCAGACTTAATGCTCAAAGATCTTTATTAGCAACAGTGTCATCACTTAAAATGCATGTAGAAGAGTTAAGAGTATATAATGAAAATAAAGATAATGAAATTGATAATCTAAAATCACAAATTAAAACATTAACTCAAACAAATAAATCACTGAATAAAAAGCTAGAAATACAGAAATGGAAGCAAGAAAAAGCAGCAGCAGAATTTGCAGGACAGATGCAACAGTATATATTTAATTATATTGATATTAAAAATAGAATGAAAAAAACTCCATCATCATCATCTTCTTCTTCTTCATTTAGAACAAATAAAAAGAAAATATCATCTTCTTCATCATTATCTCAATCACAAACACATTCTTATAGATTAATAGAAGGTTTATTATACTGTATAAAACCAGAAAAGGTATAAGCTATACTGTTATTATATATATATATAGTTATCAATTAATAATTACTTGTCTTTACCATCATTACTTCCATCATTAACATACTATCTACCACATGTATTTACTCAAACAAAATCATTTCAAATTGTTTTTTGCAAATTTCTTTATTATTACATATATTATATGAATATGAAAGATAAATTAAATCACATGCATGTTCAGAAATTCCTTGATACAATGTATATTATTAATATTAATGATATTATCAATAGTTTTTCATCTCCAACTCCTTTAGAAGATGATAAATCTCCTTCTATTATTGTCTATTGTTTGATGGTTTGTATTTTGTCCAAAGATTATACTCAATTAAATACAGTGTTGAGTATTATCCAAGCCAAGTTAATTGATAATGATTATAAAGATATATTCAATAAATATAATGGAATAAATGTATAGAATTACATATTTATATGTAATATTTATATAGATAATCATTCCATTAATCACATCCAATAATAAAAGTGTTAATCATAATATTTTAACAATCATATTGTTATTTGCACAAGAACAAGTTCCAACATCATCTATCAATAATAATAATAATAATAACACTTATAAAATTAATCAAATAAATATTTCATTCTATAATATAATTTGTTCAGAACAATTTTTTAATATTTGTGTAGAAGTATATAATAGTAATAGCAATAAATATACAATTGATACTGAAGAAGTATTGGCATTGTGTTTACAGAGATTATCATCAAGTCCATTATATTTAAACAAGCTAAAAGATGAATTATATCTTATAAACAGTACAAAATTGAGATTGAAGAATTTAAATGGAGATATTTCAGATTTTTTAAAGTTGAATTTACAGAGTTTTATTGAGAATATAACAAATTATCAAACCATAGTAAAAACTAAAGAAAATGAAGAAAAAGAAAATGAAGAGGAAGAAATAAATAGTTCACAATCGTTATTACAATCACCAAATACTTCTAAATCAGTTGAATATGTTCCGTACACTCCATCTAGGAATATATATCCTTCTCCAAAACCAATCAGTCCATTACCTTCAACTCCAAGTCCAACGCTAGAGAAGGTGCAGTCATTATTAGATACTGTTAGACAGATGAGAACACAGATGACTCCGCCTAGAGATGAAAGTGTGAAGGATATTGGTAAGATTGAGGAAGATGAGGAGGAAAATGATAAGAGCAATATAGATGTTGGGATTATGAATGGTGAGACTGATCCTGAAGATGATGATGAAGAAGATAATTTAGAGTGATTTTCATTAGTCATATTTTATTTATTTGTATAAATTTTTTTAAAAATATGTTAAACTAGTAATAGACGACATATGCTACATTCAATAATTATGGATATCCTTTCATTTCTTACACAATCCTGTAAAAATAGCTCAAGCTAAAAATTCATTTTCGTTGATTTTCAAAATAGATAAAAATGCAAGTCGTAAAAGATGGAATATCGGATGTTGGGTATTTAAGACTGGGTATTATCTATGAATAGATTGTCGAGGATTTTAGTAAATAAGGGAAAGTCTGACGTTACTTTCTTAATTGAGAAAGAGTTTATAAAAAGTGTAGGAGATATATTAACTTCAATGAATCCTTATTTCGAAACTATCATTCAAGACTGTTCAATTAATAATGTTGTAACATTTCCCATTTACATAACTAAAGCTAGTTTTTTCGAGTTAGAAAAATACTATAGTGGTGGTATAATCAAAATTACATTCAATAATGTGTATGAACTTCTTGAAATATGTAATTTTGTTAAAGATGATAATCTATTAGGAATATGTTCAAAGTATAACTTTTAATGTGTTATAGTATATACAGATATATTGAAAATAAAATAACAAGTGAAACATATGTAGAAGTACTAAACAATTTCACCTCTCTTCAATTACAAACAAAACAAAAACTAAAAATACTTAATGATGGTCTTCAAACATTTTTTTCAGAAAATATAAGATTAATTCAGAAGAATTTCCTTTCTTTCACTCCTCAATCTATCATTTATATTTTTCAAATTCCAACTATTAAATTACCTCCTGAATCTCATATGATTCATCTATTAATATCATACTTTATAAACTCTAAAACAGATCGTATAATATATATATATATATATTATTTATGGATAGATACTAAAATAAAGAATTATAAAGTAAGATTATTACAATGTTTTGCCAACTATTACCCATATTGTAGTTTTCGACTGTTATCAATTAGAAATACAGATTTTAGAGATGTAATTATGTTGAAATTATACAGAATTAAAGAAAAAGTAGCAGAATTAAATGATGAAGATAAGAAAATATTGCAGAATATAAACATTAATAAAGAAATAGAAAAATATACTAGTTGTGGAGTATCAAGTCTTTATATTACACTTATATTGATCATTGTCTTATATGAAATGAAACAAATGAAACCTCAATGTATAAATATTATTATTATTATTATATTAATTAATAGCTGCGCCTATAAATGATGCATATTTAAACTGTTTATATGAAGTATATAAGAATAAAGAAACAACAAATGTGTTGAAAAACTCAATTGCGAAACTTTTATCAATTCATATTATATATGGAGAAAAGAATAGTTTTTATGAAATAATAAATAAATTTAATTCAGATGAATTCTTATATAGATTACTGTTATTTAGTCAAGTATTAGATAGTAACTTTATTCAGTTAATAATTGATCGTATATCATTTTATAATGAAAATTTAATAAAATCAATAAGTATGGATAATCTAAAAATCAGTGAAGAAATTATAAATGAAATAAATAGAACAAAACAAGTGATTAATGTGGAAGAAGAAGATGCAGTCACAGAGACAGACTCTTCTGATGATTCTGTTAAAGCTGTATCATCAGATGAAGAAAGAATTGTCTTAAATAAACCAGCGATAATGAAGTTAAAAGAGAAAAAAGAAAGAAGAAGAAAAACAAGAAGATCAAGAAGAAAAATAGAAACAGAAAGTCATGTTCAGAAATTCTTAAAGATTGATACTGCTTCAAATTCATCATATGATTCTGATTTTGTTTATACACCTAGAGATAATGGAATTGAAGAAGATAATAAGAATAATCTGTTTTCTACACAATTACAATCACATCAAAATCCACTACAACAGCAGTCAAAACCACAACCAATACAATCTCAACAGAAAATAGAAGATAGAGATGTTAAACCATTATCAGCACAAGAAAAACAACAACAACAACAACAACAACCATTAAAACAGAAACTACCAGTAAAACAATCAATGGAAAAAGAAAATGAAAGCTTTCAATTACAAAAAATACAACCACAACAACAAAAACAAGAAATCCAATCAGAAGAGAAACAACAGACAATAGAAGAGGAAGTGAAACAAGATGGAGATGATAAAAAAGAAAAGGAAAAAGAAATAATGCAAATTAAAAGTGAAATGAAGGTGGAAGTATCACCGCAATCAATTATTCCACCACCTGAAGTGCAAGAAATAACAGATGAAATAAAAAATGTAAATCTTCTCTTAAAACATATATATAACTTATTGAAAGATGAGAAGGAATTAAAAGCAGTGTTTGATATTGAAAAAGATTCAGATAATGATAATTTTCTTCTTTTACCTGATATTTACAGAAAAATGAATAATTTCTGTTATACATCATACGATCAATATTTTTCAGATTTATTAGATTTATATAAATATATTACTTTTAAGAAATGTGATAAAACGAACAGCGATAGTATAAAATATATATATCAACATTCAATCGAAGTTGTAGATATGTATAAAGATCAACCTACTGTATTTCAACATCCAGAACAACAACAACAAGATAATACATCATCATCATCACTAGCTACAAAAAGGAACAAAAGTGAGGAAATGAAAGTAAATATAAAACCTGAAGACTATCCCATTAAACTTGAATCAGATGAATATACTGTGTCAGTTGTATCTGGATCAATAGTCAAAAGAAAAAGAGAAGAACCTAAAGATCAATTAAATAACATTTTCTATTCTGTTCTATCACAAGTAATAGTCAATAACAAACAACAATTGTTGGATGTCTTGCATGAACCTGATTTATCAATTTATCCTTTATTTCCACTTGTTGTTAAAAATCCTATTTATATCAGCACAATTAAAGAAAGAATAGAAAAAAGATTCTACACAAGAAGTGATCGTTTTTATCATGATTTTATTAAGTTGGAAGGAGTGTATTTGTTTTTTTCTAAATCAAACAAAGCTGAAGATGAATTTAATGAAATTTACACCGAGTTAAAAAATATTTTGGATGAACATGAGGAAATAAAAGATTTAGAACAAATAATAAATAATGGTGTTGTTTTAGAAGCTCCACAAAAACATGCCAAATTGAATGATTCTGTTGATTCTCAAGAATCAGATAAACCTTGATAGGTATTCATCCTCATATAAATATATTATAAAAAGAACATATAATTTAAAAAAAAGCAAAGTAAATTAAAAATATCTATAATTATCTTAGTCTGTTTTTGTCTATAATCGGTTTATTTCATACTACATCTATTCTAGCATATTTTTCTTCAAAATAACATGTAGAAATATCCCAATTTTGTTTAACTAAGCAATTCTTATAATCATCAATATATGCTTTCATTAAAGTATAAGTAATATCATAAATAGAACTAAAATATCCAATTTCATTTAAATAATGGTATATATACAACACTTGTAAAAAAGATCTCATTTCATCTTCGCTATTTGCATTTCTTTGAAGAAGAACATGAACTGAATACTTCTGTCTATTTTCATCATCATTATGAATTGATATCAAGTATCTCTCCCCTTTCAATAACTTATGAATACTTTCAAATTCAGATTTTTTATTATTCTTAAAAACTATATCAAATGATTCTCCATAATGTATTTGTATATTGTCTTCATTAAAAATAGATAAGAATGATGGATATAGTCTATTAACCTCTTGTGGGGAATATATTATATGTTCTTTCACATATCTTAATGAAGATTGAATTCCTCTCTGTATATCTAAAGTGTTTAAAGTAACATATTTCAATGATTTATAACAACAATATAAACTAAGTGGAATTAATGCTAATGCTGGTAATAAAACACTTAATTGATTATATAATAATATTCCTGAAGCAGCTACACCTAATGAAGTACCAATAACATTACCACATACTATCTGAGAACTGCATTTTGCAGTTAAATCAGCTAAGTTTCCTTTTAATGCAAATGATTTTAGTATAACTGTTCTTGAAGCACTAGTTGACATCCATGATATATTCTTCAACATATTTGCTAAAGCAGCAATTGGAATAAATAATAGACCATAATAGGGTGAAAATATCTCTAATACAGTTCCAGCAGCTAATGATAACAGTGATATAAAAGACCACAATTTGGGATTACTATCAAATTTTGTATTTATTGAATTGACATATAATATTCCTCCTAAATCTCCTAATCCGTCTTTTATTATCCAATTTAGACCAGCTGCCATTGGAATAGAACCAGCACCTAAACCTATTGCATATAGAAGTGATTGAGTTGCAACAATCCCTGTTGTTGTTGAGAGCATTGATGCGGCTGTGGAGTATGTAACGTATTGGTAGTATCTAAATAATAATAAAATGATATGATTAATACCCTTTAGCAACGGATTTTTGATGATTTGTGGGTAGAAAGTATGAGATTAGATTTGGAATGATTTTGGTAGGCAGCTAATTATAATAAACAATAATATAAGTAATACAAATCTTGAAAGTGGATTAGTGTGTATTTTTGTAACATCTTGGGATTTAACAGAGAAATTCTGTTCTTTATTATTTCCTAGATATTGTTTTATTATATATGAGTTGCTTCTATCGACAGCATTCATCGTTATCTTTGGTGACACATCAGATAGTGAAAACTTCACTGCACACAGTGTTGAATGGACATGTGAAGGGTTCCTAGTCGGTAAATGACTAGCACTTTTATTAACTAAGGCTTTGAATGATGCTAACTTCGAATACATGATAATAACAAATAAAATTGTTTGGCGGGTTTTTCTAAAACACGCTTTTATTTGAAAGTTTGAAAGAAGCTATAGAGATTCATCAATTTTAATATCTTTTTATTAAATAGTTCATTGGTAAATGTTATATACCATAAATTCTTACAAATCCTTAAATATGAAGTATTAACTTAAAAAAAATATTATCTTAAAACTAACTATGCTATTAATTAGACCATAATCTTTCCAAAGCATCATATATTAACACCATCATATCTTGAGGAGGTAATAAAACCTGTAATTGATCTGAAGGAAAATGTTCGTTCTTCAGTTTAATCATTCCATTTATATCTATAAGGCATAAAGTATGTATAATTATATTAAAAATCATACTAGCATCATTTAGTCCTAAAATTACTCTAGAAACAGTAAGTCGTAATGTATCAACTGAAGCAATATATGAATTATTTACTTTTCTGTATAACAGTTTCACATTCTTCTCAATTTCTTCTATTAATAATACAATATTGATAATTGCTGTAAATTTTTCAAAATCAATTTGATTTTTTAAGGAATTATTGAAAAACTATTACGAATATAATTTCAAAAAACATATACATTAAGTAATTTACTATTAATTGCTGGATAGCATTTAATACAAAGTTGTGAGAGTAGTTTAATGCAATTAATACGAGAAATGCAATCATCATCTGTGTAATAGATTATAGAGGAATATACCTGGACTGGATTTTAAAATATCAAAAGAAAGACTGAGATTTTCAAGATACATCTTAAATAATATATATTAAACATATGATACATTTCCATCCCTTGGACAAAGTCGAATATAACGTAATGATCTGAATATAGTTGTACTTGGCATTGACATT
Source organism: Proteromonas lacertae (assembly GCA_002245135.1). Taxonomy (NCBI): domain Eukaryota; class Bigyra; order Opalinata; family Proteromonadidae; genus Proteromonas; species Proteromonas lacertae. The sequence goes on from NGBS01001166.1 coordinate 62,392, forward strand.
TGTGAAAAACTAGATAATAATATTTGAAAATAATACTATTCAGCTGCAAATTCTATTGCATTCTCTGGACGATTTTCAAGCAATAAAAGTAAGCAATCTTTCAGATATTTATTGACTCCACTTTTATCTATTATCATAAGTCGATAGTATATATACTAAGATAATCATTATTTGTTCTTGTTGAATCACTACTCATCTTGCTGCGAAAATTAGAAATTTGAAAAAATAAGAAGGTTTATGGTTTTCTGGTCATTTTTTCAATTTAATTTTATTCCTGATAGAAAAAACAAATCAAAGAAATATTTACAGAAGAGTAAATAATAATAATATATAAATACACTAACCTTTAAAGAAAAATTAAAACATACTCCAACCACCAGTTAATGCTCTCCTTTTCCTTATTAAACCTATTTCTTCTGGAGTAAATCGCAAAACTGTAGCAATAGCATTTTCCATATGCAATCTAACATCATTCTCACCAGCACTCATATACTGAATTATTAGGTTCTTTAAATACTCTTCTTGTGTTTTTGCTAATGATAGTGGAGATGTAGTAGGTTTACCATCACCACCCTTCAACAGATCTACCTGTCTTTCCAAAAATGATATTTTTTCATCATATTCTGATTTCATTTTCATTGATTTTCTTTTGTATTCATTAAACTCTGCTTCTAATCTCATAAAATTATCTTTCTCTCTAGCTTCTTGAATAGTATCAGATACTTGATGTTTTTGAACCTCTTTATTGGCTTGATTATATTGAGTTCTCCATTGAGCAGCATCAGCTCGTAGTTTTGTAATAATTTGTTTTTGTTCACACACCAAATTTTCAAATTCATCTTTCTCATTCTCCAATTCTTGCACTTTTCTCTTTAACTGCTCATTTTTGTCTTTTAATATTGCAAATTTCTTCTCTGCTTCTTCTAATTCATGTTCTGTAGTTTGTTTTGATATTTCATGTACTTTTATATCAAGTGTAGTATTCTTTAACTATTATAGCAGAGAGAATGATTATAATTTATACAGTTTCTAGTGTATTTGCCTTTTGTCTCAAATCCATTTCTGATTTTACCCTGTATTGTCTAAAATCTTCATTTAGTTTATCATATTGATCTTGTAAATCTAATAACTTTTTATTCTATTGAAAAATATTAATAAAACGAAGAAAAGAATATAAATACTATTTTTTCAACATCTTTTGGTGATAATGAATATGTTGGTAGTTGTAATTGCACATCAGAACCTGTTACTAAATCTACTAAATCTTCTTCTTTGATCCATTGACAAGGTCTGTTAATATCATCGTCATCTTCATCATCACTGAATTCTGAAATAACCTTTTGTGTTTGGCACATCTTACATCGTGTGTTATCATTAATATTTACAAATGAACATTGAGCACACTTCCATGTCTCACTATCACTGAAAAATTCTACCAAACACCATGTCTGGCCATTTTGATTTATTCTATGATACACTTTGGATGGGACACGAGAGTCTAGTAAATATTATACATATCAATTCTTACCTGGTATTTCTACATCACCTGTGAATTTCTGTTTCATTTGTCTCAATTCTTCCTTTTGTGACTATTGAATCAAAATATAATGAATACATCGATTCTTCTCTTTTGATCATCAATTATCTTCTGATTCTCAGCGAAACCTTCCTTCATTTTTGCTGTTAATTTTGCTATTGCTGAATCTTTTTCATCTAGCTTCTTTTTAGAATCATCCAGTGCTTTCTTCGACATTTGAACCAGCCTTATTAATTTATCCATTTTTTCTTGCTACAACATAGAGAAAATAAGGGATATACCTGATTGGATGAACCTTCAGTAGCATCCTCAGTAGGCGAATTCATAAAAACAGGTTTTTAAAATTAAATATAAATTGAAACGGGTATATTTTTACTTGAAACGAATATTATTTTTGAAACAGAAATAAACGTTTCATTTGATAAGTAGATGAAATGAGCAGCAATTCAAATAAAAATATATGTGGAATAGACGTTGGAAACAAATACATCGTTTTGTCTTTGTATAGTTCTCAATCCAACATTACAAAATTGTTTGAAGATAGTTATGGGAAGAAGAAGATTATGTATAAATATATCAGTCTAAACTGAATAGAAATATGATAAGTTTTAGAAAGGAGGGAAGATGTTTCGGATTAGAAGCAATTAATAATGTATTAAAACTCTTTCTATTATAGGAACGCAAATATTTTGAAGATACTCTACACTTTTCAACTGAGTTATTCAAGAACAAAGGTGATTTTATCCCAGAATTATCGCTAAGTTATTATTTCCCCAATTATCAAACTTTATTTACTACTAACGCTGATCAGAATATATTATTTAAAGTATTATTAATGTTTTTAGATATTTAGATACAAGTTTCAAATGAAGAGTATTCTATAGATCAATATTTCTTAATGATATTATTTTATATTAAAAGTTTGTTTGAACAACAGAATATCAGAATAGATAGCTGTATACTATGTGTTCCACCCAAATTTGGATCAAATACAGTTAATCATATAAAGAAGTTATTAGAAACGTCCAGTATAGATATATAAACATATTATTTATTATGTATAGATATGAAATGTGAATATATTATACCATCTTATATAGCAACAGCTTTAACGTATGGATATGAGAATAACAGTTTGTTAAATAAACAAGATATAAGATATACATTATTCATAGACATGGGATATGTAATAACATCAATAACAGTAGTAAAATATATAAAAGGAAAGTGTAAAATATTATCCAATTCATCTAGTACAAAGTTAGGTGGTAGGATGATAGATAAAATAATTTTAGATGAATTTCAAAAAGAAATATTAGAAAAGCATACTATTAATATATATGATGATTTTGAACAGTATGTTAAAGTAAGAAATGCAGCTATTAAAGCAAAAGAACAATTGGCAGATGAAGGAATTGATAGTGTTCCAATATTGTTTGAAGGAATATTACCAAATAACGAAGATTATGAAACAACTCTATGTCTAAATTCATTATTAGCAAAGAATGTGTTTTTATCACAACTGACTGAGCTTATTGATAAAGCAATAATTAGAGCAGGATTAATTGATGATGAGATTAAAGTATTAATTCCTACTTTAGCAGGTGGTTCAATGAGAATCCCAGGAATTCAAAACTACATAATTCAACACTTTGAAGAGAAATATAAGAATAAAATATTATTTAATAATACTTTAAATTTAGAGCAGAATCAAAGCTTTGGCTGTTGTTATTATGGTGCAATAATGATAAAGAGATGGGAATATGAAGTGGAAGATACAGTAGACAGTGTGAATGATAATATCATATTTCCTATGAAACAGAATGATGATGAGTATTATAAGAAAATATATAAGATTGAACTTGCATTACAACAAAAAGATAAAGAAAAGTTTGAAACACTTGCTGAGGAACAGAAGAAGCAAGAATTGAGGAATATGCAATCAGATTTTGAAGAATCATTGTATTTTATTATTTATATTATATTATAGAACATCATTTAAGAAAAGAGTTACATCCAAATCAAAACTATCTGCTTATAAAAATTTTGAAAAAGAAGTAACAGTAATAGAAGATAAATATAACAGTGACAAAGATAACATCAATAATTTAAAGGAATGTTCCACACTTTTATCTACAAAATCAGGCAATTTCGAGACTTTAACAATGTTGGATGACAAATTTAATAGCATAAAGAAAGAGATAATGGAATGTGAGAATTTGATTAATTCAAATGAAAATATTAATGGTATTTCAGATTATCAGTTACAAATAGAAAATTATAAGAAAATAATTGAACAATATCCTCAAGGTAAAATAGAGGAAAAGGACTATAAATATAAACATAAAGAATTTAGTGATATATTTGATAGATTGGTGGAGATATTTAATAATTTGAATAAAATAATTAACCAAACAAAAGAACAGAAAGATTGTGATGATTTGTTCCATAAATTATCTAATTTAATGTATATATTTCTTTTCATTTTCCATTTTCAATATATATATATAGTAAGAAATATGAAGATTTATTAAACGTAAATATCAATTATTCTGAAAGAGATGTTTCAATGGAATTTATAAACAATGCAAAACAAGAATTATCAACAACTTTATCAATAAATAACTACTTTGAACAGAAAACAAAGTATTTGGATATATACAGAAAAGTTGATGATGAATTTAGAATCTTACAGTATCATTTAGGTAAAAGAGATATTAAAAAAGATATAGAAGATTTGTATGAAATAATATCAAAAAGAATACAAGAGTATTATCAACTATTACAACAATCGAATCATATAGAAGATTATAAACACTTCAATGGCTATATTATTGATATAAAATCTAAGTTAAATCAATTAAGACAAAGTCAAAATTATGTAAAGACAAAAGAGCATTATGAAAAGATTATAAAGTCACTAGATGCAATGTTACCTCGTCTATCTGAAGCAGTTGATTATTATTTTAATCATTTAAAAGAAAAGAAATTAGCAGTTATATTACCATTATTAAATACATTTAGATATAAAACTGAATTGATAGGAAATCATTGTCAAGAGTATAGTATATTTGTTACAAGAGCTGAGGAATATTTGAATGAACCAAATAGAACAGAGGAAGAATTTGATAATTTTATCACTCAATTAAAACATAATTTATCACAGTTGGATAAATGGTTTTATGAATCAAAATATGATGCTGTATATATTATTGTTTTTGTTATATTATATTTTATTATTAAATAGGCGAAATATAAAACTAAACCAGAACAAGCTGTAATATTAAAGAATCAGTTGGTTGAAATAATAAAGAAGTTTATACTACCAAGTAAATATAGACCTTTATCTCAGATGTTAGCTGATGCTTCTCACTTTCTTAATGATACTTCCGAATTTTTAGATAAGTCAATCGAATCAAAAGAAAATTCCAAATTACATAAGGCAAATACAATATTTTATTGTATCACTCCGACAAATATATGAAGCGACAATCGTAACTGATGCTGATAAAGAAAGAGAAAAACAAGAAAAGAATAAATTAGATAAATTGAAAGAAGAATATAATGGCTTACTAAGCGTCTTATCAAAAATAGTAACAAAAATGTCATTAGGAAATGATGAAAGAGCAAAAGAAAATGAAGAGTATTTGCAAAAACTATATGATTGGGTTGCTAAAACTCATACAAAAAGTTCATATGAAAGAGAAATAAAGACATTAAGAGATTATATTTCAAGATTAGAAGAAAAAGAATCATCTAGAACTTACAAGCGAGAAATTAATGATATAAAGAATCAAGTATTTACATGTAATGATATTAAATTTAGTAATTGTTTAGCAATTAGAGTGTATGGTAATAATAATATATTGTGTGATTCTCAAAGAAGTATAATTCAAGGATATTCGAATATAATTGAAAAATGTTCATCTTGTATAGTTGTTAATGATTTTAATAAAATATCTGATTCTGTTCAAACTAAAGTTTATGGTAAACAAAATACAATTTTTAATTCAAAAGTAACAACAATTATTGGCAATGAGAATCTAATTGAAAGTGGTAAAAGTGTTGAAATTACTGGTAATGTAAATCAAATAAATAAAAGTAATAGTGTTGTTGTAACTGGAGAATCTGTTAGGAATGAAATTAATGAATGTTATGATGTAGTAGTAATGGGTAATGAAAATTCAGTTTATAAATGTAAAAGAGTGGAAGTGAATGGAAATAATAATAGTATAGTTGAAAATGAAACAGTAGTTAATTGTGGGAAAGGTAATGCTTGTACAAATAATAAAGATTTAACAGTAGGATCTAGTAGAAAGATAATAAATAAAGAAAATGGTGATGATGAAAATAACTCAATGATAGAGAGTGAAGAAGGTAATTAATATATAAATCTACATAATTATATATTCAGAGTTGTTATTTTAATTTAGTTTTGAGTTATTTATTAAAAATAAGTTGAATTTAAAAATTATTATGAATAACTGAAAAGAAACGACTATATTTTCATTTTAGAATTTAAAATGTCATTTTCTTTCATAAATGAAGTATTATCGTCAATTTTACCATGTGATTGTGAAGTATGTATGCTAGTTTATTTTTCTAGATAAAGCAGAGAGTAGAAAAGAGTGTAAATGAAGTTAATTTAGTAGTTCAACACCAAGATGATGTTGAAATTGGTGAAAATATTTAATGTATGTGTAATGAAAGAAAAGAAGATATTAAAATTACTAGAGAACAACTCTTTGTTGTTAAATTGTTGTAGATCCTTTATTTATCCTTCTTTAACATATCAATATAATGATAATAATGAATTTATGAAAATATCGCGAATATATTATTCAAGAGACTTAGAAGAGATAATTCAAAGTAATTTATTGTCAGGAAGTGATATTTGTAGTTTGATATGTTCTCTATGTGATAGTTTGATGGTATTGAATGAATTAGATATAGTTGTTGGTAATTTGAAGAGTTCAAATATAATATATGAAGAAAATGGTGAAATAAAATTATGTGATTTGTTCTTGAATTTGTTGAGAAAAGAAGAAGAAATGAGAATGTATGACATCTGCTTCAAAAGCCCAGAAGAGTTGAATGGATTAGAATGTAATGAGAGAAGTGTGATATGGTCAATTGGCTGTATATTATATGAAATGATTTGTAAGAAATTACCATTTAATGAAGATAATAATATGAATAAAACCCTGAATAATATCATTAGAGGTAGATTTTGTGGTTATATGAATGATGATGATATTATGAAAGAAATTGTTGGAAGAATGCTGAAAGTGAAGAATGAAGATAGAATGAGTTTGAAAGAGTTGAGAAAAGAAATGATAAAAGTGAGTGAAATATTGAAGACTGACAATAATTTGATGATATGCAATGAAAGAAAAGAAATGTTATATAATAATGATAAAAATATAATAACACTCCCGATAATCTATCTACCAAAGTATTATCTTGAGAGTAATAAATGGAAAGAAATTCGAGATAGATTGATAGAATCTTACAACCGTAAAGCTGATGAAAAAATATTAGGAATATTATTGATAATGAAATTAGACAAAGAAGATGAATCAATAATAAACAAACTGAAATTCCAAATCCATCATAAATGTAAAGAAAAAAGAAAGGAATGTTATTTAGATAAAATAATATTTAGTAGCCATAGTACATTTGATAATGATTTAATTGTTAGTTCATGGTGTATTTGTTTATGTGAAGAAGGAGTGAACTATTTGTTCAGAATAATGAAATTAATTAATCCAACAAAACTTAAGTTTAGTATGGCATTCAAATATCAATTATTATTTGGATTTAGTTTAAAACACTTATCAAACCTACAAGTATTAGTTTTAGAATCATGTAGTCTTTCTTTTCATTTCGTTCAATCATTTGTTAAATCAATTCCATTTTTGAAATTGAAATTTGTAAATCTTCAATGTATTTTTTTCAATTTTTCGCTTATAATTTGAATTAGATAATCCAATTGGTTTAAAAGGATTCAGATTGTTACTTCCATATTTACATTTATTAATCAACAAATACGATATATTAAATCTTGAAGGAATGAATTTAGATGATGAATCAATGATATTATTATCAGAAGAACTATATAAATATGCAAATCTTGCATGGATTAATATTATGCACAACAAAAATATTCATTCAAAAGGATTAAAAGCTTTATTCTCCAAATTTCCTATTTCAAAAATAGTATTTGATTTTAAGGGAAGTGAAGAATTACTGATTGACAAAGACATTCCAGAATTAATCGAATACATCAAAAACGAAGATGATTATGAAAGTGAGTATTATGATGATATTCTGAATGACTTAGATCTGAATAATTTAGAAATAGATGATGATTTTATCAAATCATTTATGTCTTTAAGATCAAATGAATTAAAGAAAATAAGAATGTTATATTTGAGTAGTATTATTTGATATTTCTCTATTATTTAGATAATAAACTAACATATAATAGTGTAGAAATACTGATTAACAATTTGACTATATTTTCAAATCTAAAACATCTTGCATTAAACGAAAATGAAATAGGAGATGAAGGAATGAAATTATTATCTCCACATTTAGATCTGTTAAAAGACTATGATAATAACATTAACTGTTCAAGTATAATTGTAATTTTTAATGTTATAAATAGAAATGGGTTTATCTTCAACTGGATTAAAACAATTAATAAGTGGTTTAAAGAATATAAATGGAAAGATTTTACTTGATATAAGTGAAAATAGTATAGATTCATCAGGAATAGAATATTTGATAAATTATGTGAAAGAGAATGGCAATACAGAAAAGTTAAATATTCACAGTATTATTATTTGCTCATATATATAATAGATAATCCAATTGGAAATAAAGGATTAAGATTATTATTGAATAACTTAAATATTTTAATATTAATAACTAATTATCCATATGAAATGGACTTAAGCAACATATCAATAGATGATGAAAATGTAGTGTTATTATTAGATAAACTAGAATCTTCAGAATGTAACACAATCAATTTAAATGGAAATAATATCAGAATGAATGGATTAAAATTACTTCATTCTAAATCATTAGAAAAAGAACAATATCCATTTATAAAGATGAAGAATTCTTCATGGAATGTTGAAGAATTGGATTATTATTTGGATTATTGTATAAAAAGAAAAGAAAATATGGATATGAAAAAAAATATGATTTTTCAAGTATAATAATTATATTTTTAGTGAAATAGATATGAATCTGAATGATTCTCACATTTCATTATCAAAAATTGATATATCTAATAATAGAATAACTTCAAAAGGGTTGAAAGAATTTACAGATTCTTTAACAAAAGATATATATGATGCATCAATATTTAATAATCCAATTGGAGATGAAGGAGTAGAGCTAATTTGTGAACATTATAGTATATTTGTTAATTTTTATCATGATGATGATAATGTAAAATATAAACATTCGTTAAATCTTTCAAGTAATATATATGATATTTTTATTGTTTGAATAGATATAGGAATGAGTGAGAAAGGATTGAAGATGTTAATAGAAAGATTAGATAAATATAGACCATTAAATAAGATTAATATATCAGGAAATGAATTAAATGAAAGAGAATTGAAACTGATGATAGATAATAGAGAAGCATTTGATGATTTAGAAGAATTAACAATAACAGTGAAAGAAAATATTGATCAATCAGAATTAAAATCATTTTTAGAAGCATTTTCAACAGTAAAAATAATCAAAATCTGAGTTAGGCTGGGACAGGGACAGGGACAGGGAAATATCCTGGGACAAAATCAAAAAGAATATCCTTTAGCAAAACTCAGATCAAGTTAAATGGAATATCAGGAAAAGGAAGAATTATAAAATGAATTCTTTAATATTGAGTAGATAATATATGTTTTTAGTTATATATAACAAAACAATTAAAATAATAAAATAAGAATGTTATTTATATATATAAAAAATAATAATTTAACAATTTTATAGCTCTTTTATATCTTTTTAATCAACTCTATCTAAAGCAGTCAATCCTTTCTCTGCTGCAGTTTCTACCAACACTGTTGTAGGTTCTTGAATTAATATAGCTATAAGAACTGAACCTAATAGAGAAATTGCCCAATACTGACTTTGTTCTTTTGTATATGTTAAACCATAAAGTAATGTAACAAATGTCATAATAACAACATAACAGAACATAAAGAAATTTGCTAATACTACCATGAAAGCTCTCATCTTTCTTGATCTTCTCCATTCCAAATATTCCTTCTTTCTTTTAGTTCGTACTAAATTGATTGATTTCCTTAAAGCAAGTACTATTTTCAATGTTACTGAACCATCAGGATCAACATCACTGTAATTGGTCATTGTTGTTGTATTGGCTGATATTGTTGTAGTATTGTTTGCAGTATCATCTTGCTTTATACTACTTTCAGCAGTTACATCTAAATCGGGTATAACAACTTCAATTTTAAATGAAATATATGCAAATAGTAATACTATCTTCACTAATAATATAAATGAAGCAATAACGAAATAAGTAACATATAAACCAGACCAATCATTTAATGTATCATGAAGTCTTGTTCTACATGATGGAAATCCTCCTTGAGCTAATATTAATGGAGTTGTACAATCTGTTACATTATAATCACTAATTGTATTATAACCACAACATTCTAAGTTTTTTTCGACATATACTAATAATTCGTCAAATCCTGGTGTAGTTGTCCATGTTTTCCATATTGAATAGGTTGATGATGTAGTGTCATTCCATAATACACAATATATTACAATTGCTATAATATAAACCATCAATAATAATATGTTGAATATAATCAATGAAGATATTTGACATTTCTTTTGATCAGATACAACCACAAATAATGAAGAAGTTTCTAACAAAAATACCACAAATAGGAAAGCAAACACTATACTGAAATAGCCTGATGGTAATAAACATAAAAATGTTACAAAGAAAATCGCATTTAATATATCATATGCTAAATCTGTTGTTATTAAACCAGCTTGTAAATAGAATAAAGTACTCTTTGCATGTCTTTTAAAGAATCCTTTTAATTTCTTCCACATTGTAATAATACCTCTAACCTTTCGTTTAACAGTACCAGATGAATAATTATTAGCATATTTATATAAATATGGTAAAATGATTGTTGCTGGTAACATTGCTAATGATGAAGCAATCATTGTAAATGCTAATTGTCCAGCATTTCTATCTGATGTTGCATATAATCCTGCATTAACAGCACAACTAGTCAATACTTCACATAATAAAATAATAACTCTTTGATGTCTATTTACGATTGTTAATTCTTTAACTGTTGTACATGATGGAGATAACCAACTGTGATGATTTCTTATGTTGAATATAAATTGATCAGTAAAATCTTTTTCTCTTCCTGTTTCCCAATCTTCATCATCTACAAAATACCCAAATCTCATGAATGAGAATGACTGCCAATCTTCTAATCTGTCATATTCCTTATAATCATAACATTTATATGCCATTATTAGAATAATACCAATGAATAGTATTACGCATGTAACAATTAATACAAATGTATAATCACCTTTGAAATCAATCTTTAAAGCAGCTTCATTCAAATTACCAACTTCATTTATTTTTGGAGAAATATCTTTTTTATTTGATGTAAATTTATTCTTTATTTGTGTTCCAGCACAAATCAAATATCTAGAACCTCCATCATTAGATATAATACCAACTACCACTAATTTCATTTCTCCATTCAAAGTGTCATTAGTTGGAGTACATTGAATATGTATTAAATCAGCATCTTGTGTTAATCTTTGAAGTATATAAACTACTGAAGGAGTAGTGCCAGTACTAGCTTTAGATCCTCTTGTATTTGGTGAGTAAACTTCGATTGTTACATAATTTGAAGTAATATTTTTAACAATTTGTGATGAATCTGGATTATCTAACCAACTAGTGATTATTATAGTAGAATCTTTATTTTCAATAATCTTTTCACTACTAATATATACTGTTGATTCTCCTACATATCTTTCTGGATCGATTATATAAGATTCATCAGCTTTGATAAATTCAATACTCACTGCAGATGATGTAACTGTTAGTGGTGGAGCATATAATGATTTAGAATACATCAATCCTATTTGTTTGTACAAATCTGGATAATTTTTACCATACTGTTCAACAGGTCTATCTACATTACTATCATTAGTAAGTAATAACTGTTGATTCCATTCATTATCTATTATTAATGATGTTGTTTTTACAACATTCACAACCAAATCACTTGGTATTTCAATCTGTTCATTATTAGTATTTTTGTCATTTACTATATTTCCTGTTTCTGATATAATATGGTGCAATAAATCATTGATTGTCTTTACATCATCTTCATTGATATTAGTTGGATATGTAATTAATGAATTCAATGCTTTTGACTGTAATTCAAAGCCACCAACTATTGTATTTTGATAGATTGTCTCATTCATTGCTTTAACTATATTACTCTTAAATGTAACAAGTGAATTATAATCATTTTCATTGTATTGACATGCTGAACCTTTAAACCCATTATTACATTTACAAATCGAATGACAATTAGGATCAGACTCTCCACAAAGATCTTTTGTTCTTATACATTTTCCATTTCCAGAACACTCACTACCAACTAATTTTCCAGTTCCTTCTGTAATGTATTGTCCTGGACATAATTTTGGAGGTGATACACATACAACTGTACAATTTCTATATTCTGCTATATCACCATCACAGGTAGTATTACTATCAGTTGATAAACATTCTCTATATCTTGACTGAACTCCTCTTACTGCATCTCCATTATACACTCTACAATAACCACTACATTCAGTCCAATTACTCCAATTACTCCAACTTCCGTTTGTATTTATTTCTGTGTTACAAAGACTAATATCTGCTGGCTTTTCTTCTACACCAACTTCACATGCTTTTCCTCCATATTGTGATTCATTGACACATATATAATAAGTTGATTCTATACATCCAGTTTCATTACTATATTTGTATTTCTTTTCTGTTCTTGATTTACCATCGATTGGAATATGATTTTGACAAACTTCTCCATAATACTCTTCAGTACAATTACAATAACCATTAATACAAGTTCCATCATTCATACATTGATCATTTCTTTCACATACGATATTCAATAGTGTTGAGAGTGTTGAAACTTTTACATAATAAGTATCATTATTATTATTACTATTATCAGAGGATATATAACTTGATTTTAATTCTTCACTAAATGCTCCTGTTGAATAGATTGGTAAATCACTAACTGATTTAGTAATTGAACCATATTCATCTTTAATAAATACAACTAAATATAACTTAAATCTATCAGTAACACTTCCAACTGGTAATACACCTTTATATTCTTGATTTTCACTAAAATTTGATTGTAAATATTGTATTTCATTATCAATCATAACTGCAAATCTATATTGCATATTTATAGCTCTCCAATCACCAGCTGTTATTGTGTATTCTTCTGGGAATGTATAATTTGTTGAACTTCCCTCCACAACAATTGATACTGATTTATCAACAACATTAAACTTATAATATACAGTAACTTCAGAATCTCCTCCATCTGTTATTGTCAAAGTTAAATATTGATCTTCAGTTGATGTAATATTCTCACAACTAACATATATTGTTGGTGTATTATTCTTCGATATTATTGGAGTATATATAGAATCATCAGTAAATGACCAATAAAAAATCATTTCAGTTTTATCTACATCATCTGGTGTTATTTCTGCAGTTAATTTGAATATATCAGTTGGAGCAAATGTATGTTTATCAGGATATGATATTATATTAACATAGAACATTATACTATCAACTCTAATAATGAACTTATAACTTGCTGATCTTTCAAATCCATCATTAACAAGTAACTTCTGATTCATATTCACCTTCTTCAAGTATAAGACTTTGTTCCACTGATGAAAAAACATTACTGGTTTTAGTATTGTATTCATTATTACCAATTTTCCATATATATTTATATGTACTACCTAAATTATCTTCATCTACAACTGTTGCTGTGATGTTAATATCATCAGAATAATTGTATAATTGATAATAATTCTTATCAATTGTTACTTGTAGTGAAGAATATGTTACTTCAATATCCATTGTTTGACTTTCTTTAACTTCACCAGCAGTTGCATTACACATAATTTGATATTTACCAGCTTCTAAACTACGTGGATTAATCTGCAAGATTTTATTATCATCATTAAAAACTAAACCACTTACTTCCTTACCTTCTTTATTTGTTACTTTCCATTCTATAGTAATTGGTGTTACTGTTGCTTTACATGTTTTTAATTCAACATTTGCATATATTCTGTATGTTCTTGATCTTAAATAGTATTTTTCACTCTCTGGTTTACTCTCTTCTAATTCCATAAGTATGAAATCTTCTTTACTATAGAATACATTTGAATTAACACTTTCTACATCATGCAAAAATGATGCAACTGATAATTTGATGTTATAATTTGTATCATTATTAAGATAATATGGTTTAATTAACCATTCACTTGAATCACTAGAGAATGATTGAGCATTTGTGTCAATATTACTAATATTCCATTGATAATTGACTGGATGTGATATATCACTAACATATGTAACAGTACTTGTTAAATTCAACACTTCACAAGCCAATACTTTTGGTTTTATATTAATCTTTGGATTTAATAATGGTAATCTACTTGATTTAACTACAGTATAAATACCAAAACCAGTCATTTGAATATTAACAACTGGATTTGGAATTCTCTTTATATAACCTTTTTCTAGCACTAATTCACCATCTCTAGTAATAGTAAAGTTTTCACCTAATGATATTACCATATGAGTAATATTAACTATTTCACATTTTCCATTAACACCAAATTTATTACCGTAATCTTTAAATAATTTACAGTTTACATCATCTTCTAAATCTTCATATTCTTTTGTGAATAATACATCTATTGTTTGACCATCTATAAATTCAGCACTTTCTATCATTGGAGTCATATATGTAAATCTATAATTTCCTTCAGTAGTTTTCTCTCCTAAGTACGATTTTCTAATGAAATTTGGTTTGATTGTCAAATTGGTTGTTGGTGTAAAAAATTTGTCATAGAAACCAATATTTTGATATGTAATTTTGAATGTTCGATTATTTATCCAACTACAACTTGGAGTAAACACATCAGCCAATCCTCCAACATCAATTTCATATAAATTATCACAATTATCTCCACTTTGAACATATCTATCATTTACATAACATGGCATATCAAAATCAACATAAATAGCTGCTTCATAATCACTCACATTTACTATTAATACTTTAGGAGCATCACTTGTATCATATTCAAGATTGGATATATTATAATTAGCTTTACTTTCTATTTCATATAAATTCTCGCTCTCTGGATCTTGTTTTGCTGTATGAGTTAATAATGTTGTCCATTTTTCATTTTCTTTGTTATTCTTTACTTCTATTTCTGCTTTGAAACTATTCTCTTTGTTCAATGTAACAATGTAAGTTGATAAATTGAATAATTCTGATTTTTCAATTGTTATATTAATTGGATATATTGGATTTCCTGCTACTGTAACATTATATGTTAATGTCTTATTGTTGTATGGATTAAATTCTAATTGTGGTGGTTCAAATGCAACTTCTGGATAGACATAGTTATGGAATATTATTGGATATTTATATGTTGGTTTTTTAAATCGATGATCTTCTGAATTGATTGTTATTTCCAAATTCTCATTCACTACAACACCTTCTTCCATTTGTTCTTGTGAAACAGTTATATTTGCATATGTTTGTGTACTATTTAATATAATTGTATCTTCTGAGCATATTAACTTTTCTGGACAAACTATGCTAATCACAACATCATCAACAGGTTCATTATTACTTAAATTGAAGAATAAAGTCAAATTCCTTTCAAATGCAATATTGTCATAAACTGAATAATTGTAAACTGATTCTAATGTTACATTTTCTAAGAGAACTGATAGATTATATGGTGAATAAACTTCATAATTTTCATCATTTGTTGTTAGATTCATCATAATATCAAATCTAATGAAATTATAAGAAGTGTTCAATTGAGTAATTGTGATTTCTTTTGGATTAGTATCTAATAGTGTAAATTCAGTCTCTGAACAGGATATATTTTCATCACATTCATATTTGAAATTCACTTGTTCATATGGTTTTGATGTTAATGCTATTTTAGCTTTAACTTGGTTTGGTGGTTCATTATATTCAAGTACAACATTTATTGTATTATTTTCTTTATCAGTAACATTAATCATTATTTTATTATCTATATTCAATACATCTGTTGAAAGTGGGTAAATAAAACTACCAGTACAATTGAATGTTAGATTTGGTGTACTTTGTTCATCATTTTTTATTGTATAATACCAATTAGCTGATGATAGTGGTGTATATCCTACTGTTGGTTTACTTCTAGTAACTAATTTAGTATGATTGTCATTAACTTCATTCCATTTACATTCTATTGCTTGAGCTACTGGCATTTGTAATTGCATAGTAAAATCAGACCCTTCTACAACTTCATCTGGAACTGTGTCGAAATATAACATTCTTGAATCTTGATTAATAACACTCAATTTCACAGTTTCTTTTTGTATTTCTACATTATCTTTCATAAATCTCAATACTATTTTAATGACTGTTAGAGCTTCATCATTTAATACACATTCAGTTTGAGGTAATTCTATTCTAGAATATGGTAAAACATTGGAAATAACAAATGGTTCTAACGGGACATTAATACAATTACCTTCATTATCTGATTGAATAGAAACAGTAATACCACTAATAGATGAATTGTGTGGGATTAGTTGGATATAGTATGATTCTAAACTAGTTGGATAAATCGCATAATTTGGAATATCAGTCTGAATAATAATGCTGTTGATTGATTCATTGAATAATATTTTATCATTAGAATCATATATTATATCACCTGAATAAAATTTGGAATATTCTTCGTTTATTTTACTTCCATCATAGAATGGTAGATAAGATGAATAAATATTAGTATTTGATGCTGTGTAATAACCTAATATATATGAATATGGTTGTTTTAAAATATCTTCTCTTGTCATTTTCTTTACATCAACATCTTTTGGAGTATTTGCATTAGTAGGTAATATATTACCAGATATTAATATTGAACCGAATATATTATTTATTGATGCTTCTGTAATACCAGGTGCTTCACTATTATGACAATACATAAAATATTCACTTTCTGCTGTTGTTAGATGAATATATGTATTATTAAATATTGCTAATGCAGAATTTGGTTTTCCTACCATAAAAGAAACCTTTGGATTTGTCACCTTTATGTATGAATGAGATATTATTGAAATATTTCTTGATTCTAATATAAATACAGATGCAATAGATGGGGTATTAGTATTAAAACTCATTTCAACCCAACTATCTCTGATTATAACTTGTTGATATGAATATCCAATCATTCCACTAACATAACTATATGGTTTATCCATGGTATAACCATTTCTTACTAACGAATAACTTCTTTCAATTGTTAAATCGGAATATGCCACAGAACATAGCATACTCAATTTAGATATCTTACTATCAACAACAACAACAACATCCTTTATATCAATAAATGAATCTGATATTACTGTTGGTGATTCTATTGATCCAATCATAACACTGGAGAATAATAAATCATCACTATTCTGAATCATATTAATTGTATTACCTTTCACAAATAAACCCATCAAATTATTAATGTAAAATACTTCTGAAGCAAACATTGAATAATTATGACTAGTCATTAACAATGTGATTGTATCAAAAATAATACCAACATGGAATAATGTACTATTTGATATTCTTGTTCCTACAATACCTCCTTCATTTATATCTGTTGTTGATACAGTAATATCTCCATCAAAGGTGATGTGAATATCATATAATTCAGTACTTTCAATACTTCTAAATATTCCACCAACGAAATTCACATCACCATTATAATTGTTCAGTTTCTGTACTTCCACTTTGAAATATAAATGTTGGAAATGATTAAGACTAGTAATAGGGAAAACAGTCAATTGTTTTTGTGTTATATCACTTACACTATAATGTAATGTAATTACTGTATTTTCTCCATCTCCGACCATTGATTCAATATATAATACATCTTCATTCATCATATCATAGATATTAAACTTATCCATATCTATTGTAATTGGTTTATTTAAATAGATTGTATCATTACCACTGTATATTAAATTATACCATTCTTCATTACCTGCAACTGCTACTGGTTTTACTAATGTAAAGTTTAATAAAACAAGATTTGGATCAACTAAATTCAAATAATATTTATCAGTTTCATCTTCAATACAATCCTTTATATTAATATAGAGTTGTCCATTCATATTAATATCATTAAAACTACATTTACCAAAAGTAAATTTAACAATTTCATTTCCTTTATATGTTGGTTTTTGTTGGAATGTTAATACAGTTTCCATTTTATATGATCTTTTCTTTATTAGTGCAGATGTTGATAATACAATAACTGGATGTATTACACTCTCACTATACTTCACTTTACCATCTTCAAATATCATATCAACATCTCCAAAGAGATTGTTTTTATCAACAATTAATGATCCATCATAATAAACCATTTCTTCATAATAATAACTACTAGCAACATCAGAAAATTTTCTGAAATTATTAAGTGGTTTTAATTGAATGATTGAAGCCTGGTTAAGATTAGAAATATTGTAAAGATTTGTAGGTAAAAACAAATTATTATCAAAATAAACATGTAACATTCCATAAACATCAAGGTTATTGTTATTGTATGTCATTGATGAAGAACCTTCTTTTACATGTAAATATGAATTTGATATTACTAATGGCGATTCATTAGTTGAACTTGCTATATAACTTGTATTTTTGAAATACTCAACATTGATTATATTCAATGTCATATATGAGTTTTGTAAGTATAATGTTGAATCTATACTAGCAATTAATCCACCATACCATAATTTATCAGAATCTGCTACTATTCTAACTTCATTCACATCAATCCATGAATCTCTTATTGTCACAGATTCCTTTGCTTCTCCTATCATACCACCTAGTTTTTGTAAGTGTGAATTCATTGCTTGATTTTCTCTAACAAAAACAAATGATTTAATAATAACAACTTCAGCTAATGTTCTAGCAAAGAATAGACCTTCAACTGATTTTACAATACTTGACTCTTCTGAGTTAATATCTACAAATGAATATGAGATAGTTGTATCATTAACTACACTTCCAAATAAACCACCTACATAATAAACTGCTTCTTGATTATTTGATCCTCTGTTTATCTTATCACCTTTAGCGAATATACCATAAAGATTATTAATTCCTTTTATTTCTGAAGCTATTAATCCACTTACACTTTCTGAATCTGTTAATTCCATTTCAATAGTGTTAAATTCAACTCCAACATGAATTAATGTACTATCAATAATCGAAGAAGCAAGTAAACCATTATTCGATACTTCCACTGTTACTTTCTCTGATAATAAAATATGAATATCATATAGTTTACTATTGTATATTTCACCAATAATACTATCTTTAACTATGGTATCTGCGTTAGTTACATTGATATAGAAATAAATGTGATTAATTGCACAATTCTGAATTATTGGAAATACTCCCAATGATTCTTCAGTATTAAACAGTAAAGTAATCATTGTATTTTCACCATCTCCAGTTAAGCTTTTGAAATAAACATTTCCATATTCAGAAATCATATCATCTGGATTATATTTACTCATGTCAATTGTATAATTCTTGGTTAAAACAATATCAGCATTTCCAGAAAACATTAAATTATACCATTCTTCATTTGTATCTGGTTGAATCTTTTGTGGAATTGCAAGAATAAGAGGAATAGAAATAGTTCTACTATCAGCTAATGTAATATTTACTGATGCCGTGTTGATACTTGGATATGGTGAATCAAAACATTCACTAATGGGTAAATCAAAGTATGAAGGAATTGTCAATCTTCTATTCTCACATTTTCCTACACTCCAAGTCACTTCATTACTGTCAGAAGCATGTATTGGATTCTTCTGTATGTTAATTGATAAATACATATCCCAACTGAAATAGTGAAAGATTGAGTGAACTGGATAAAAGAGAAGTGGTTTATTGTTATCAACAGAAGGGTTTTTAGGATCATCAAATTTAGTAATATCCACTATCTCAAAGATCTTATAACTATCAGTAAAAACATTACTCTGAGAGTGATAAACCATACCCTCATAGTATAACATATCATTATTTATATCATAATTCTTGAGATTATCTTTTACATCATTCATATTATCCTTCTTAATAATCTGTGTTATACTTTGAGTTGGATTAAAACTAGCACAATTACTATAAACAAATAACTCTCCATTAATAGTAGATTTATCTTGACTATACAAATATGGAATACTATCATCATTATTTGCACAATTTGCATAGTTTACATACACATATGAATTCTCATTCTCCAATGTTAATGTCTTTAGAGACGCAACTTCAGATACTAAATATGATTTTTTATTACCCGTGAATTCATTATTAAAGAATAATCTAACATATGTATTTGATATCATTACTGTAGAAGTTTCTTTTATATAACCAAAATAGCCACCAAAGTTATTCACACTAGAACTTCCAAAACGATATTCTGACCAACAATATTGTATTTTCACATTACTGTCTGTTGATAAACTGTAAATAAAACCACCAATACTGGAATATTTTATTAAATCAATTGTAGATTTAATAACAATGAATGAATTACTAATAACCAAATTCTTTTCATTGCTATAAACAAATCCACCAACGTCAGCATAATCTGTAAATGTAAGCTTATTGATATTAACATATGAATATGATATATTCGTATTTCCAGTATTTCTATTGATTAATAAACCAAACAATTTCATAGTATTTACATTAATTTGACTAGCTACAACAAATAAACCATATAACTGACAATCACCGCTTGTTTCTAATGCAATTATTCCTCCACTACTATAATAATTAATTAGATAACCAGAAGTAACTCCAACATGATTAAAAACTGAATCAATAATTTTTGAAGCAAATAAACCATTTCCAGAATATGTATATGAATTTTCAAATACAATATCAACATTATACAGTGTAGAATTCTTTACAGTACCAAATAACGAACCAGACAATGTTTGTGTTAAATCAGACTTTATTGAAATATGCACATTTGATATTACACCATTTTCATAATCATCCAATAATTGTATAGTACTATCTGCAGAATACTCTAATCTGATATTTATATTTTCAATTCTACTACAGTTAGTTTTCATTATTTCCCAATTTTTCATATCTAATGTAAAACTGTTTGAAGAAGCTTCACAAGTTTGTAGATAATTTATAAAGTCACTATTTACCTGTAGATTTCTTTGATGATTAGGTAAGACTATATAAATATACATAATTACAGAAATATACCTTCCATGTCAAACATTGAAGTAAGTTGTTTCTCACTCACATAACATACAATTTCAAAATGAAAACTACCTCTTTCTTCAGGTATACCATCAATATTTCCTGTATTTTCGTTAAATTGAAAACCACTGGGAATATGCGATTTTAATGAGTATTTATCACATTTCCTTAGTGGTTTTAATGTATAAAACTTTTTACCTATTATCAAATCCTCGTCTGGGATATTGTAGTCAAATTTACCTAAATAAATATATAATATTCGTATATACTTTCAACATCGTTATTATTATCCTTGCTCCTACTGTTTGCTAATATTGAATCTACAATTTTTGATTCAGATGTAACGACATTTGATAAAACTCCTGATATTAAGAATATAACTAACCAATTATAAGAATGGTATGGTATACCTGTGACAAAAATCAAACACTTTTTCATAATCGTCTTAACAAACAAAATATTTGAATCAACAGTTGTAACTATCAAGCCTGTTTGATAAATACTGTTACTTTTTTGTAATTCAAAAATACTCATCAGTTAACAAATATTTTCACTCTTTTATTTAAAAATAACAATCAACATAATTTATTACTTATTATATAGAAGTTTTTGACTCTGTAAATGTTCTCATTTCTTCTCCCCATATTGTTTGTTCTATAGCGCATCCCAATCTTGCAAGTGTTATAACTATGATATTTTAATATAATAATAATACTTTGAATCATTACATATGGTGTAAATCCATATGCACTTAATAACTTAGTTATAGCTTCTTTTACTACAGGATCTTTGCAAAATATTTCAGGACTTTTAACCATATTTCCATCTTTCTTTACTAAATTCAATTCTATAAAATCTGTATCAATAAACATAGAGGATTGCATCTTAATTAATGCTTTTGTATCTTTGCCTTTTCTTGCCAATTCAACATAATGTGTTGCTTTTACTGGTTTACCTATCATATCACCTAAAACAAAACCTTCTTTTTCATCTTGTATTAATTCAATCATTACTTTAGCTGATGCATCTTCCAACTTACTTGACACTATTAAATGGTGTGTGCCTTCTTCATATGTAATGTTTAATCCACTACATAATATAAAATAAATAAATTACTGTTGCTGTAGTTCTTTACTAATAATACTGAAATCATGCTTTGCCTCTATTAATATATAAGCACATAGCAATACCATCATATGTTTGTGTATTTGGAAAACTTTGATTATCGAATGTTTCACCAAGAATACGTAATCCTTCTCCCATATTCACTGGAGGTATTCCTCGAATATGTGTCATTCCTTCACTATCGAAACTTGAACCTACAATACATAACATTGTGTATATTACCTTCAAATCTACAATTCTTTAAAAATCTTGGTAAATTGCATTTTCTGATAGTATTTAAAGTTCTACAAAACCTAAAAATAATAGAAGAACAACTATATACATCGAATTTCAAAATGCAAAATATTATTTCAAAAATATACTCGTTTCGTTGGTCATTTCATAGTATAAATAAAACAGTCACAAAACTTAAATATTTTTATTTCTTAAAAGATTTAAATACTTCTAAATCACCTTCATGTATTGATGGCTTCATTTGTTTAAACCCTTCAACAAATTCAGATTTTGATATAAACTCCAAATTTTCATTTTCTCTTAGTGATTTCATTACAATCTCTTTAATACAATACTCAATTTCAGCACCACTAAAACCTTCTGACAATAATCCCAACTCATAAAAATCCAATTTATCATCTTCACTTATTGGCAAATTCTTAGTATATATTTTAATAATCTCTATTCTTGCATCTATATCAGGTAAAGGAATATATAACAAATCATCAAACCTTCCTGGTCTTAATAGCGCTTTATCTATCATATTTGGATTATTAGTTGCACCAATTATTATTATATTATCCATATTATTTGACACTCCATCCATTTCAGTTAGAAAAGTTGATAATACTCTATTCTATAAAGAAAATATAAGTATTAAAAAATGTATATACTTCTAATGAACTTCCTTTAGAAGATTTCTCTCTATTTGAAACTAAACTTTCAATTTCATCAAAGAATATTATACTTGGAGCTGAACTTCTTGCATGTTTAAATAAATTCCTTATTGTTTGTTCAGTTTCACCAAAATATGGAGAATATAATTCTGCACCATTTAAAGAATAAAACGAATATTTTATTGAATTAACTAATGCTTTTACTAACATTGTTTTACAACATCCTGGTGGACCATAAAGCAATAATCCTTTAATTGGTTTTATATTTAACAATTCATACTGTTCTTTGTATTTAATTGGCCATTCAATTATCTGCTGAAGCCTGTATTTTACATCTTTATATCCACCAATCATATCCCATGTTATTTTGGGTATTGATAAAGCGTAAGATCTGTGTAAACTTGGGGGAACTTTGGCTTGAGCTTGTAATAATGTTTTATAATCTAAAGATGGAAATGCTAATTAAAATAAAAATTATCATAATAATTAAATACTATCATTTTGAATAGTTTCAAGAATTGCACTTTTACATATCATTTCAATATCAGCACCAACATAACCAGTACATGAATAAGCAAATGAATATAAATTATCTTCACATTCTTTTGTTAATTTCATACACTTCAAATACAACTATATTTATATAATAATTATAATACTTTTAGCATTTGATACTTTGATTCTGTGGATGGTGGATTAATATATATTTCAAAATCCAATCTTCCTCCTCTTCTCATAGCATCATCAATATCATTTTCTCTATTAGTAGCACCGATAATAATCAAATTCTTCTTACTAATAAATCCATCAATAAATGTCAAGAATTGAGTTGTTATTCTGTTTTGATAAGTCGAAGAATTCTTTCTTAAAGGGCATAACGAATCAATTTCATCAATAAAACATATCACAAAATAATTGGATCTTAATAAATCATCTATACTATTAAATAATTCTCTTAATTTTGATTCTGATTCACCTACTATTGGACTATAAATATCCACTCCATTTATTACTATCAATTTGATATTATCTTTTTTTACTGATAATTCATTATATACAGACCTTACAACATGTGTTTTACCTACTCCTGGTGGACCATAAAGCAATATTCCATGAGGTAAATTGATATGATTCTTTTCTATAATATCATTATAACATAATCTATAAAGTATTAATTCCTTTATTAAATCATATGTACTATCTAAACCACACACTGATTTAGATTGCTCTTGAATAGAAGGAGTAGGTATTGTATTATTTTGTTCTATTTGAGTTTTAAAAGGTATTAAATTTATAATTATTTTAGTTTGTGATGATATTAACAGATATGATGTTGTGGACGAAGGAACTGTACTAAATATACATAAATACATATATAAATACAGAACAACTTTACCTCTTACTTTAGGATAGTCAAATGAGAACTCTTCACCCAATTTAATAATTTCATTCAATAACATAAGTTTCAATTGAGATATATATAGTGTCTTCTATTCATTATATTACATTATGAACAAATACATGTTTTAATTCCATTGATACATCTTCCAGCATTTGAAAATCAAATGTAACACTAGCTAATTCTATTGGTTTGATAACTTCATGTTTAGATGATGAATTATGATCGAATAATTTCATTGTCAAGCTTTCTAGCTCAAGCTAATTTAAATTTACATGCAGAATCACTCTATACCTACAAGTAATTCCGAAAAAATCACTGAAGTATATAAATTGCACATGTTATAATCATGTGAATAGTTTTTCTCAAAGAAAACTGTTGATTTTAGGTTAATCTCTAAGTTGATGGATATACTGAAGAAATATGACAATTTTGAGTATAATATTAAAAACTATTTTTTTACTAGAAAGTCATTTGAAGATTGCTTAAACATGATTTTGAATGATTTCAAAGATGTTCCATTTTACGAAGATTTACAGAATTTTGTATTTGAACTGAGTGATGTATATATATTTGCTAAATGTTATTACATTAAAATAGAAATCATTAGATAATTTCGATTTACTTTATCACACCTCTTTTGAAAAGTATGTGATAGGTAATAATATGGTATATAAATATATAAATATGTGCTAATAGCATTTAAAACAATATTTGGATTTTCAGAAACAGAATAAAGCAAATATTCTTGATGGATTTTTTCAACTATCAAAAAGTGATATTTCCATAATATTCAATAATTCTTATGGTTCATTGAGATATATATGTTTTAAAATCACTTGTGAAATGGATAAAGCTCAATTACAAACTGTAATAAGAAATCAAAATGATAAGTATCATTATCAATTATTATTTTTTATGAATAGAAATGATGGTTATTATTTTCAAAAACCAGGTGATGTACTACTTCCATTTTACATCCAGAAAATTCTACCAAAATCTTTACCAACTACCAGTTATGAAATATACTGTCCACTATATGGTAAATTACCTTATACAATAAATGAAGATGAAATACAACATTATTTTCAAAGAGATGATGATAATATAATTGATACAACAGGATTATGGAATGAAAGTTATGAAAATTCTAAGAAGAATTGTATTCATGGTGATAAATGTAATAATAGCAACTGTTATATAGGAAGAAGGGATTATTTATTTCATATGATTACTGGTGATTTTAGAGATGTATTTGGTGATTTAATTGCATTGTATAAAAGAAAACATATCAATGATAAGACATTTAAATATGTTTGTATTGAAGATGATAATAATAAATTACATTCGGTGTTTGGTTTGCTGATGAGAAATGAACTACAAATGGAAGTGGAGACTATATTGAAAGATGCAATGTGTAATAAGAATAACAATAAGCAAAATAGTCAACATAATGTGAATATACAAAATCAATCAGATTATAATAAAATAAAAAGTGAAATAAATGAAAAATTACAGAAGTATCAACAGAAACAAGCATTATTAGCTAATAGCAATAATCAACAACAACAAACAGGACAGAATGAAACTCAAGTTAATATTCAACCACCGCAACCTCCACAACAACAAAAGCAACAACAGAATAATCGTCCTCAGCTGTTACAACGACAATATCAAGAGCCAATTGAAAGAAAACAACCTCCACAACAATCACAATCAATTCAACCACCAACTCAACAACAACAACAAAGTAATGAAAAAGGTTTACCAGAAAGACTTCAGCAATCATTCATTCCATTTAATAAGATGCAAGAAATTCAGAATAAAGAGAACCCATATAAACCAACTCAACCACCATTCTTTAATAATAATAACAACCCGTTTCAACAACCACAACCACCATTCTATAATAATAATTGTAATAATAATCCATTTCAACAATCTCCTTCTCCGCCATTCTATATTCCTAATAGTAATAATCCATTCTATCAATTACAGCAGCAGCAGCAGCAACAACAACAACAACAACAACAACAATTACAAAATAATTCATTTTCTGTTCAAAATTACCCACCAACACCAGTTTTTCAACAACAACAACAACAACAACCTATTCAACAACAGCCAGTAGAACAACAACCAAAATCAACACCACCATTATTTCATTTCAATCCCAATGCAGAATACACCAAGATTTTCCAATGAATCAACAAGTTAATAGTGGTATGACTAATCAATTACAAAGACCTATTAGCCAGAATATTCCAATACACAAAGTACAACCACCAAGACAATTTACAACACCAAAAAGTCGTTTAGTGATTAATAAATCATTAAGATCAAGTTCACCAATTAGAGTAACAAATACATCAACACCAATGAAATTAGAATCATCTCCAATTCGTTCATTTAATGATAATAAAACTGTGGATGAAACACAATCCACAACCACCATTAGAATTACCATCACAACCATTAGAATCACAACTTTATATCCCCTCTCCTCATTCATCTTTTTCTGCTAGAAATTTATATCATTCTAAATCACCAATGAGGCCAAATAGTGTTTTATGTGAAAAAATCAGTGCAGAAGCTGAAAATAATAACGAAAAAGAAGTGGAAATAATATCATCACCAAAATCAATTGTTCATTATCAGTTAGATGATGATAAAAGATGTAGAATATGTAATACAGAAGAACAAAGAAGTGTATTATTACACTGTAATACATGCAATATTTATGTTCATGAATTATGTTATAAATTTACAGATGAATTAGTTTCAGAAACAATGGAAATGGAAGGGATATGTGAAAGATGTTCATTATTAGAAGCAAGACCAGATACGCCTAAACGATGTATTTTGTGTAGTTTAGATGTAAATATATATATTATATTATTATTATTTTATTATTGATAGATTGAAGGAGAATCGTATAGACAAACGACAGATAATTTGTTAGTTCATAGTGTATGTTTAATAGAATTATGGTCAAGACATAATGAATTGCTTAAAGAATATGATAGTTCTAAACTGACTGAAGTTATTAAAGATGAAATAAATACTCATGTTTGTAGTATATGTAAGAACAAATGTGGTTGGTGTATAAAATGTAATATTGAATCATGTAGTGTTTATTTTCATTCATGTTGTATCTTAAATGAATATAGAAAGAATTATTTAGTATTGAATGATGATGAATCATATTGTTGCATTAGACATTTGGTTGATAAAATGAAGAGAAAAAGAGATGATGATTATGATGATTATAACAATAATAACCAAGATAATGATGATAGTGATATTAATCATGTAGTAAAAAGGAATAAAATAGTTGGTTAATAATACAAAATTATCAATACATAAAATAATTATAATTATATGAAATATTCTTAATTATTCTTTTTTTTCATTAACAGTAAATAAATATTCCCATCTATTAGAGCCATCATCTGGTTCATCACTTAATTCAGCACATTCTTTCCATTTTACACTTTCATTATTTAATACTTTACCTTCAGGACAAGGAAAGTATTTGATCAATTGTTAATTCAAACAATTCCTCAAGCATTCTGGGAAACATAAACTGTTTAAATGGAACTTCAGTAGGATCATAATCAAGAGAAGGATTAGTATTAATTTCTATTAATTTCACATTCATATCTGTATCTATCATAAAATCATAGCCAAACATTTGAAAACAATATTTATAATTACTCGAATTAATAGTATGCTGAACTGAGGATATAGTAACATTTACTATATTTAAAATTTGGTTATGAAATGAATCAGAATATTTTGATCCTTCTTCATCTCCATATTTTGACTGTAAATATTTTCTATATTGTCAATCTTGTTACTTTATTAGAGATTTCAAATTTACCAAAATCAGAACTTTGTCTTTGAATTGCATCATTTGTTAAATGAACCATTTTATTGTTAATATCTCCTAATACATACTTGGTAGATGAAGTTCTAAGATAATAGTCCTTTATATATAAAACAATCTAAAGATAATTTAGTTTCAGGATTTACTCTGAGAAATACAAATACTCTTATATCAAATTTTCTTCCTCTGTAGAGTAATGGATTTTCCATATATTTTTGTACAACCCATTGTTTTGCCTTTTTCTCTATTGTTTTTGATTCTTCATCACTTTCACTGTCTTTTATTTTATTTACTTTTGATAATAGTTTATCATAATTATCAAATAGTTTTATATTCTAAATAATAATAATAATATATATATATATATATATATACTGTTCCTCTATTTGCTCCAGGTGGTTTTATTATCCAAATATTCTTTGATTTGATTGGTTCTTCACATTTACATATGTTTCCATCTTCAGATTCAAATATCTTATTACATTTCATACAAGTGATAGAATGTTGGTTAAATGAATATGTAAATTGCTCAAGTTCTTTGTCAGATTTGTTTCCTGTAAGAATATATGTTTCTGGAATTATCTTTTTCATTTCTACATTATTATTGTCCAGATATTTTGCTAAACTTAAGTACATTCCTTTTTTAGATGTTAAAGCACCTGCTCCATGTTCAAAATGGTTAATTGATACTTTTTGATGCTTCTCTGTCTTTGTTTTCAACATATCAAAGTGACATTTCTTAACATATGGTATCCAACTGCAATATAATATATTTCATTCAATATCATACTATAAATTCCAATCATTTTCATCAAATTTAGTTACAGTTCTCCACCATGGTCTCATTCTAAATGTCTGCAATATTAGCCTTGAATTATTGCCATGTTGCACGCTGTACTACTCATATTTATAAAATTTCTATTAATACTTTATAAAATTTGTTTGAAGGAGGTAAAGAAGGACATTTTGGTATTTTAGTTCCAGCTTCAGTTGTATTTGGTTTTGATTCGTCTTTTTTCTCTGTTGGTGTTATGTTTTTGGTTGTTTCTTCTTTGGACATGATAAAAAACGAATTTAAAAGAAACAATTTAAATTTTTAAAGATCAAGCCAAGCCATATTTGAAAATGGTTAAATCCAATATCGCAGTCTATGCAAGGATTAGACCTTTGAGTGATGGGGAAATAGAAAATGGAGACACTCTGTCATACAAAGTAATGGTTTCTGAAGATGGTACTCCAAGAGCCATTGAATTTTCTAACAGTGAGCTTAAAAACACATACATTAATAAATTCATGGATAAGCATACATTTTATTTTACTAGAGTATATTCATTTTATTTGACATAAACAGGTTTTTGATGAAACTTCAAGTCAGGATGAAATATACAAAATAGTTGCTAAACCTGCATTATATAGTGTATTAGATGGATATAATTCCACTTTATTTGCATATGGACAAACAGGAAGTGGAAAGACTTACACATTAACAGGTGGTGATTTTTATAAAGATCGAGGAATAGTTCCAAGAACTTTAACATCAATATATGAAGTATTATCATCAATTATCATAATAATAGGAATTTAAAAAGCGAGATTCAATGAGTTATAGTATAAAAATATCATACATAGAGATATACAATGAAGAAATATTTGATCTATTAGATCCAAGTCATTCCACAAAGAAACTAGAAAAATGGGAAAGGATCAAGATCAGAGAAGATAAAGATGGTAGTATGAGTTTAGTTAATATGAGATTACAGGAAGCTTTATCAGAAGCAGATGCATTAAATTTATTCTTTTTAGGAAATGTTAATAGAGTTACCAGTGACACTCCGATGAATAGAACATCTAGTAGAAGTCATTGTATATTTACAATAACAGTAGAAGGTAAAAATACAACTACAGATTTAACAACATTGTCTAAATTACATTTAGTTGATTTAGCTGGTTCTGAAAGAGTCTATAAACAAGAACATAGTGAAACAACGAAGAAAGAAGGAAAATATATAAATTTATCACTTCATTATTTAGAACAAGTTATTATTAGTTTATATGAGATGAATAGAGGAAAAAGAGTTCATATTCCTTACAGAAACAGTGTAATGACATCAATATTGAGAGATAGTTTAGGAGGAAACTATAAGACTGTATTTATAACAACATTAAATCCACAATCACAGTATTGTGATGAAAGTATATCAACTTGTAGATTTGCAGAGAGATGTAGTATGATTGAACACGAAGTATATTATTTATTGTTTATATTTTGATAGGTGGTAGTAAATAGTGAAGTTGATTTATTACAAAGAATACAAAAACTAGAGAATGAGAATCGCTGAGTTAAAAAGACAATTAAGAAGTATTGAGATGAATCAAGGAGTATGTCCTCCTGTATTAACAGAAATGAATATGCCTACAAAACAGAGATATCAAAGTTTAGTTTCTGCTTATTTAAAATCGCAAACTGATTATATTCCGTTGAAGAATCTGAATGATGCTCATGTATAATTACTTATATATATATCTATAGGAATGTATTGCTTTATTAAGAGATAATGCATTATATGCTGTAGATTTAGTCTTAAAAGAACAAAATACCAATAAACAATTGAATAGTAAGATAATTGGAACAAGATAATAAGATCAAACAATTAGAGAATGAATTAGATCAAATCTATAAATACAATCCTGTCATTCCACCTTCACCATCAGCTGGTGATAATAATAATAACTTACTAGTCAATACTCCTTTATACTATAAAACATCTAATACTGCTTCTATTCCACCACCACTACCATCGCGTATATATATATAATTATATATATTTAATCAATAGATGTTGATCCAATACTTTCATCTGTATTAATGGATGAATATTTAAACACTATGATAACTCAAGGAACAGTATTTTTGAAATATAAACAGAATAAATCACCAGAAACACGATTGTTCTTCATTTCACAGTCTTTAGATCATTTGATGTGGAAGAATATAGAAACGAATGACTTGAGAGGTGATATAAAACTATCATCAATTGAAACAATAATACCAGGTTGTTGTACTCCATCATTTGATAAGAGAAAAGAGTATATATATATATATATATATATATTCTATTATATATCTATACTATAGTACAACTCCATCAAAATGCTTTTCGTTGGTAATGAAAGGAAATAAAACAATTGATTTACAGATTATTGACTCTTTATCAGTATATTGTGTTTATTATGTTTATTTTTGTGATAGAATCATATAGAAGATAATGATTGTAGATTTAGAGATTTGTGGTGTCAATTCTTTAGTGAATTGATAGATTATAATAAGAAACACCTTAATGACACTCCTAAAGTAATTTAGAAATATATTTTTCGTACTTTTATTATGATATTTTTGCTATAATAAACCAAATCAACATTAATCTTATATATAAGAGAGAAAACCAATAATAAAATTGTTTATAGTCTTACTGTATATCCACCTACTGCTGATTTATAATAATTATTATCTTGTGAAGGGGTTGTATTTGTGTAACCAGTTGAATTAAAATCTTCACTTGCTGATTTCTGATAATAAGGTGAATCAGATGGTAATTTGCTAAATAATTCACGTAAAGTGTTATTCTCTTCAGAATGAGTCTCTGCTTCCTTCTGAATTTGCTGTTTTATTTTACGTTTTTGTGATTTTGATGCTTTTGGAGGATAAAATTTACTTGTATCTTCAAATGTAAGTCCAGGAACTATATAATATAATATTAAAATAAATAAATATATATAAATATACTTGATGGTTTATTAGATTTACCTTCAAATGATGGAGGTGGTGGTATATTATTGAGATTATTATTGAGGTTATTATTATTGCTTACGCTATTACTAGTATTATCATCTTTGTTATTGTTTCTTTCTTTTCTCTTTTGATTACTCTCTTTTTCTCTTTCAGTTCTAGTGGCATTGTATTCTTTAATTATATTTTCAATCATTTCTTTAGCTTTCTCAGCTTCTTCTTCAGTTGATCCACGAATATTGACAGTATTATCTTCTTTATCGACTGTGATATAAGTACCAGTATCATTTTCAACTTTCTTTATTGTACTTCCTTTATTTCCTAATATTGCACTTATTGCTTGATGTGGGATAGATACTACTTTATTTAACTTACTAGTTTCTACAATTAATGTTTCAATTAATTGTTTTGCTTTAATTACACTCTCTTCTGAACCATTTATAAATATATCAGAGTTATTTCCAACTGTGATATTTGCACCACTTTCTTCTCTCAATTTGTTGATTTTTGCTCCTTTTTTACCTATAATTACTGGTATTACATTTGCATCAGCATATATTACAACATTTTCTTTTCTTATTCTTTCAATAAATTCATTAATTTGTTGCTTCACTGCATCAATAGCTTCTTTTGTACCAGAACACCAGATATTGTGGTTGATTTCATCAATGTCTAATTTAGCACCTGTTTTCTTACCTAATTCATTCAATTGGTTCTTTTCATGTGATAAAAATGATAATTCAGTATCACTGATTCGATGAGAATAGAACAGATCAGGGAAATAGAATATTAACATATTTAAAATCTTTGATTTAGCTTTAGCAAGACTTGATTCAGTACCAATCACCAAACAACTTCCTTTAATTCTATCAAATTCAATTCTACATCCAGTTTCCTTAATCACTCTATTAACATTGAAATCACCTCCTTCTAATTTATCAATCTGATCTGCTGTTAAATCAAACTTAAATCTTACTCGATTATTGACTACATCACTTACATATTCATATCCTTTTTCTGCTTCAGTATAATTACCTTTAATTACAATATTGAGATTTCTAGTGGCGACTTGAAGTTCTTCTTTTCGTGGTAGTCTTAAATGAGCACCTGTATCATCCTGAATCTTTTTAACTAATGCAAAATTATCAACAATAAATTGTGCAATTGTATTTTGATTGACTGGAACATGTTTTTCAATTTGGACAGTATCTTTAATGTATTTATCAATAGCTTCTTTAGCTGTTTTACAATCATTTTCATATCCCCATAATATGAATTGATTTTCATTCTTTGAGGTAATATTGACATTATACTTAGTTTGAAAGTCTTTTAATTTTGCTCCACCTTTACCTATTACTATTCCTTTAAACTCATTATTCACTTGCATTGTCATTACTGTTCTTCCTTCTAAACTTTCTTCAATTATCTTCTTTGCTTTTTGAACATTATCTTCTTTACCAGATATTGAAATATGTTTGAATTTAACACTATAATTAATAGTAGTACTAGTTTCAGTCTGGACTTTATCCAAATTACTTCTCCTTAAATAAGGACATGCATCAGCAACATCTAATGTAACAGGAATAAAAGCATTCTCTTTCAAATAAGTTGATATTAATTTCTTTATTTCTTCAATACATTGTTTTACATTCTCTTCCAATCCTCTTACTATAATTAAAGTTTCATTTTCATGAGTCTCTACTATTGGTTTCTCTTTAGGAGATCGTGGTGAGAGAGTATCTTCACTATCTGTACTAATCTTTCTAACATGTCTTACTTTGGGTTGTTTCCTCTTCAATCCTGAATCGATTTGGACTTTGAATTGTTCTTGTAGTTTCTTTATTATTGTACCTTCTTTACCTATTAATGCTGGTACTAATGCAGCTGTGTCTACATATATTTTACCTAATTCATTATTATGTAAAAACTCTTTCACTAATTCTTCAGCTTTAGTGACTTGATCTGTCAAACCTGATAATGTAATAGATGCTTCTTCTGATTTAGCTTCAATATCAATAAATGCTTGTGATTCAGCTTTAATCTTATTAATAGAAGAACCATTTGCACCAATAATTAAAGGTAATAAATATGGATCAAACTCTATTCTGTCTAATGTAAAATCATTAAGTAACACATCAAATTCCTTCTTTCCAGCTTTAGCAATCTCTGGTGTTGGTCCACAGAAACGTACTCTTGTCGTATCTTTATCAATATAAACATTACAATGAGTCTTTTCTTCTATTTCTTTTAATTTGGCATTATTATTGTTTCTTAATACACTAATAGCTGCAGAATGTGTTTTTACTTCAATATTACATTTCTTGTAGTTTTCCAAGTGTTGTTCTAGTAATTCTTTGCCTTTATTTACTTCATCTTCTGTACCTTTTATTACTACAAATGGATTCTTCTTATCTCTACTGAAGTTGAAATTGGCTTTAGAGATTGATTTCATCTCGTTCACTTTCTCAAATGAGTTGGTAGTGAAATAATAAACAATTCTTTGTTCATCAAATGGTACTTTTAATTCGATTTCTTTATTTTCTTTAATCCATTTATTGACTATATTATTGATCTTGTTTTTATCCATATTTCTACCATACACTTTCAATTCAGAGGTTGTAAAATCAACAATAAATTCAGCACCAGTTTCATCGTGTAATAATTGTATATATCTTACACCACCATTGGATTTATTATTATTATTATTGGCACTTTCAGGAGTGGACATTAATCTTTGACAGAGATTCTTATCTATTTTAAACACTAATTGATCTATTAATATTTATATATGATAAGAATAATATATTAAAATACTTTGTGAGAATTCGTGTATTAACTTTCTTGCTCTTTCTAATGCCTTCATTCCTCCTTTTCCTAATATAGTTCCCTTTTCTTTATCAATACTTAAGTTAGTCCTTGTTTCATTTTGGATTGATGTAATGTACTTGCCTTTATTAGCGAGTAATACTTTGACTAAATCATTAGGTATATCGATTTGTTCAGTGGTTTGTACTGACATATCTTCTAATATGTCTCTGGCATTGGATATATTCTTTTCTATTTAATAAATAAAAATATATTCGTTTCAAAAATAATAAAAAAATATAGTCGTTATATATACTTAAACCATAAATGAATAATGATGACTTTGGCTTGGGTGCTACTGCTATATATACTCCTAATTCATTTTCTAACGAATGTAAATTACTTCTTTCTTTTCCTATAATTCTTGGAAGAGAATCTACTGGAATTGGCACTTCTTCTGATTCTATATCCTTTAAATTGATTTCTTTCTTTTGTATTTGTGATATTCTCTTCTGTGCCTCAGCGCGAGCAATATCTAACTCTATGGTTAAAAGAGACTTTCGTAATGTATCTAATTCAATTTTTATCTCATTCTTTTCTGCTCTCTTCTTCTGGATATTGGAATTATATTGGTAAAATGCATCTATTCCCTTCTTTTCTTGGTTTAATTTCTTCATACGACGTAAATGTTTATCATATTCAATTTTACTTCCTCCTGCATCTTCATGATCAAAAGCAAATTGTTCTCTTTGAATAATTTGATCATACTCTTCAGCAGAATATTTTGGACGTTCTGGTAAATTATCCTCCAACTCATCTATTTCCCTGCTCAATGCAATCATTTGTTCCTATTTAAAATAAAATATTTAGGTGATTATACAGTTTGACTCTTAATTCTTTCATATATGGCTGTTTTTCTTTGATTTAGAATGTTTAACATGTTATCAGTTGATGTATTTCCTTCCATTGTGATAAAATTAGTTTATTGAACCTATAAAACATTACAAATATGTAAATGAAGAGATTGAGTTAGTGTGTTTATAAAAACATTGAACCATTGTAATAAAAATGCAAACATAAAATCGTGTAATAAGTAATATACATACAAAGTATCTTATAACCGAGGAAAATAATTAAAAATACTTTAGAAAAAATACTTGCATCCAAGCTAAAATTCTTGCATTTCAAGTTTTATAGCCGTTTCAATGATCCAAGAAAATCTTGTTTTATCCTCCAACTATCGCTTATGTGGTTTACTAAATGAAATATATTCATCTAGCTCACATTTGTGATTATTTTGCTATGTTAAAATACTAGAAAGTCCAGCTAATTGTGTATTTTGCTAATTTAAGCATATTACAACGTATGATACTAGAACAACGTTAATGAATATGAAATAATTTCAAAAATTCCATCAATCGTTTATCTTTCAGATCATTTGAGGATTAGGGTTTTATTGATGAAGAATTATTATTTTATAGCAATAGTGATTGTAGAATAGATATTAATGAATTTTAATCAATGTACTTGCTGTTGTGAAAGTTGTTCTTACTCAATTTTGCAATACTTATACAATATTATAGAAATAGTTGGGAATGTATATTAAATGATAATGATGAGTATAGATGTAGAATTGTTTTTTTCTGTATTTTAACAAGATATAATTTGTTAATCTAACCAAATTTAAGAATTTTGTATATGGCTTAGTGGTCTAGTGGTATGATTCTCGCTTTGGGTGCGAGAGGTCCCGGGTTCGATTCCCGGCTGAGCCCTTTTTTTATTTTTGTTTTTTAGATTTATATAAATGGTTTAAATTATTCTTATTTATTTTACACAAAAATAATTCAACAAAGTAATAATATAAAGAATTAATAATAAGATTTAAAGGTATTTTCTCTATTCACTGTCAATTATACCTTCTTGACCTATCGCAAACGTAGCTTCACTTTCAGCTCTATCAGGACTATCATAGATTTTACTATTTACATCAATATAAACATATTTTTATATTTTTATATTTATATACCATATTCGATTATTACCTTTACCTTTTCGTAAGTATAATCGAGTAGTTGAAGCATGAGCTAGTATATTCCCACCAATTGGTTTCTTCGTATCAGCTACAAACATCGTATTAGCTCCAGGATCAGCTGTTACTTGATTTACAATTAAAACAGCAATATTGAATTCTTCACATACTATTATTCATCAATATTTATATATATTAATATATATATATATACATTTCTTTAAACTACTTAAATGTTTGTTTAGTTTTTGTTGTCTTTCAGATAATTCACCTCGACCAGAAAAATCAACTCGAAATAAAGCAGTTATACTGTCAATTATTAATAATCGAAATGGACATTCATCTTCTACTATCTTCGCAGCTACAGCTGTTAAGATTTCCATTTGATGTTCATGAGTATAGGCTCTTGCTAATAAGATATTATCAAGGACATCATTACTATTCAAACCATATCTTTGACTGATTTCGATTATTCTTTCAGGTCGATTAAAATCAATAAATTAAATTGAAACTAATTGTTATAATATTATCATATTATCATATTATTAAAATGATATAATGTTCCTTCAGTATCAATAAATATCACTTTACCATTAGCTCCATTCATTTCTAAAGGTAATTGACTACTCACACATAATGTATGACTTAATTGAGTTTTACCACTTCGAAATTCACCAAATACTTCAGTTATACTCATCGTTTCTATTCCACCTCCTAATAAATTGTCTAATTCTTTACTTCCTGTTGTGATCTTTATTATTTTCTCTCGTTGATGTAATGATTCACTATTAATATTATATTATATAAAAACACATATTTATACTTTCCAGTTATAAACCCAAAACTCTATTAATACATCATTATATATAAAATATAATATATATTTAACTACTTTTAACTATTCACATATTATATATTATACAATTAGAGATAGATATACTTTCTTGCAAGCTTGAACGATCTTTTCAACTTTACCTTCACTTAATCCTTTAGTATTACATAAATCCTATTCAATACATCACACATATACAACATATATTATATACCTTCGTGGTAGCTTTACAAATCAAACCAACTGTGTAATAACCGCCTTCTTTCAATTTTTGAATCTCACTCGCGTTGATTCCCAATTGCTAAAATCAATTTAAATACTCAGATAACAAACTTGTAAACAATCAACTGTTTGATAACTTGTTTCTTCTTCTTCACACAAATCATCAACTTCTTCAATATCATTGTCCATCCTGAAACAAATTATCAACAATATTGTACCTCTTTCGAATTGAAACACTCAATGCCATGATTTTTTAAAAATTGATCACTTTTCAATAAATGCACCAATTTTAATGTTTGAAATGATTTGATAAATATAGTCGTTTTGAGATTGGGCTTGAGTTATAACAGTTTTTTTAACGAAAATGGCTAGTTTAAACCTGTGGATAACAAGAACTACTAATAGTGATAAGAAAAGATATGATTTATCTCAATCCCTATCAAAAAGACCTACAGGAAAGACACCAAAGTTTTATCTTCAAAAATCTCAAACCCTTCATGATCAGGTTGTTGAAGATGCAAATAAAATGCCTCCTATGTATATTGATTTTTATTAATGTGAAAATAGTAAATCTATGGTAAAACATCCAGTAGTTTTGCAGAAACCTCTTTTAACTTCATATTATGCTGTATTTATAAATATTAAATAAGATCACTTAATGTATAATTTATTTAGAAAACAATGTCTCAAAGTCAAACTTCACCCATAAAAAGTTATTCAGAAGAGACTAGACCAGTAACAGTACCACAATGGAATGACAAAGATCTAATTCAATCACAGTATGAATCAGAAACAATGGCTAGTCAATTCTATACTGCTTCAAAATATGGAATAAATTTAAATCGTCCTTCAGATACAGCAAGAATAGAAAGTAAAGAAAAGGAATGGAGAATATTAAACAAATATAAAGCAAAGTTAGAAGAAGATAGAGAAAGAAGAGAACAAGCAGAAAGACGTAGAAAAATCGAAGAACAAAGACAATTCACGGAATTACAAATTGAACATCATAAAAGAATAATAGCTTCAGAATCAAATTATAAAATATCAGAAAAAGAACAAGTAGAAAGAGATGTAAAAGATTATTGGGATAATGAACGAAGAAAGAAAATAGCTGCTTGGGAATATGGTCAAAGAGTAAAACAAGAAAGAATTGAACAAATTGCATCAAAACAGAAGAGAATGGAAAGAGAAAAAGAAAAAGAAAAAATTATTGATAAAAGAATAATAAAGAAAGCATTGAAACAAGAAGAGATTGAAATTGAGAAAGAAAGATTAAAGAAAGTACAATTGAGAATAGAACAACAGAAATTGATGAAACAGAATGAAATAGATGAAGAATTGAGGAAGACTGAAGCAGCTAAAGAAATAGAAAAAGATAAAATATTGATGAAAGAATATTCAGAGAATTTAGATAAAGAAGATAGAGAAAGAAGAAGAAGATTTATTGAAACTTATAATAAGAAACCACCAGCTATCTATGAGGAATTATATAAGACAGAAGGTTATGAAGTTATATTAAAGAGAGATGAAGCAAAAGCTGAGAAATATATGAAAGCCAAATTAAAGGAAGATGATAGAATTGAAAGAGAAAAACAAGAAAGACTTAGAAAATTGAATGTATCTATAAATATATATTAATTATCCTAAATAGTATGATACACAACAAGCACAATTGATCCAAATGGCTGAAAAGAGAGTAAGAAAAGACTTGAAGAAAGTAGAAGATGATAGTGTTGGAAGACAAATATTATTAGATACACAGAATTATTATGATGAAGAGAGAAGAAAGAAAGAGTTAAAACGACAAGAAGACTTAGCATATGGTAAGAAACTACTAAAACAAAGAGATGAAGTTAGACAGAAGTTGTATGATGAAGAATTAGGAGCAATGGATGACATGGAAAAAACATTGAATAAGACTTTATTATCTCAAGCAATGACTTATAGAAGTAAACAATATACATAAGAGATTTTGTTTATAATAATAATATATTTAATGAAAATTAAACCAATTTTTCTATATTTTGAAACACACACACACACAGTATATCTAATTTATATAATTATATATATTTCTTTTTTTTTAATGAAAACTAAAACAAATTTTATTTATTCAATTATTCTCATAATAATCATTCATATCTATTTTCAATAAAATATATTCCAAATATTTAGTCATTCCAGTTTTTAATCTAGTTTTTAATATTTTCAAAAAGAACTTCAAATCTGATTTAAACTTCTTCATATTTTCATCTATCTTTTCTTTATAAAACTCATATTTCGATATTGAATCTCCATGTGTTGGTAAGATAAGCCCTTGATTTGAACCATACAAATCCTTCAAATTCAATTCAGAAAAGACATTAAACATAAACAATCTATAATTTCTAGCAAAATCTAATCCAGTTTGCAATATAGTCTTTATTATATTCATAAATGAGTTTGTTTTACCACTTAACAATATATTAGTCATTATCCCATTTAAATATTTGTTATGTAATTCAATTATATTGGATAGATTGGTGCTTTCTTTCATGGATTTAAGCATAGTATTGTATGAGTTTGGATCTAGTATTAAATCAATCACACCGCTATAAAAACAATCAATAAAATGCTTTATTTCACACATATTCAACTGTAATTGATGTGAATCAATATGAATTGAAACGAAATTAACATCAGCACGATAAAGATATAAGTATTTATTCCACACTAAAATAGATTTATACAAAGAATTCATTTCATATTGCACTCTTCTTATAGTTAATAAGTATTGAAATATCATATAATACTTATTCATTATTTCATCAGTTAATATGATATTAAAAGGCCAAGGAGTTTTGTATTTTATATCTAAAGAATCTAAACAGTTTATATCATCAAAAGGCTTCACTTCTTTGGAAAGATTAATAGAAATATCAAACATTTCAATATGAAACAACTCTTTTAATCCTTTTCTACTAGATAATACTTCATCTATATAATTGTTCAAATGAATTGATAAATTCACACTATCTTGCCATGGTTGATGAGATTTTAATAAATTGTAGAC
Source organism: Proteromonas lacertae (assembly GCA_002245135.1). Taxonomy (NCBI): domain Eukaryota; class Bigyra; order Opalinata; family Proteromonadidae; genus Proteromonas; species Proteromonas lacertae. The sequence continues at coordinate 103,641 of NGBS01001166.1, forward strand.
ATATTTACTAAAATCATAAATATATTCTTCTTCTTTACAAAAATAAAAGTCTCTTAAACTACTAAAATGATTTTCTAAATCATATTTCTCGAAATAAATGGTGATTAATTGATAATTAATATATTCTATTCTCTTATAAATTTGATCATTAAAACACTGTTTGAACAATATATCAAATGAATATATTCTATTATTATTATCATTATTATATATCTTAATAAATTCATCCAATATAATTGTATTGGAATGTGATATAGTGTTGTAGAAATCCTCTGTATTAGTACTTTCTATCTCTCTCATTGTATAAAGTGTATGTAATGACTCTCCTACATTATATATTGATGATATTGTGTCTATTAAAAATGAAGGAATCATTACAGTTATTATTTCATTATTATCTTCAATTATTTGTTGGTTTGATATTATATATATTGTGTTATTATCTTCATCTGTAGTTTTTTCTATGTAAAATTCATTATTTATATCTACAAATGTACCAGTGGATAACCATTGATCTAACAGCAATAAATAAGGTTTAAATGAATTGTAGAATAAAGTATAACAAATTTTATTATAATCTGAATATTGTAAATCTAATTCTGTGTTAATGTTTTGATTTTTATATAGTTGATTCTCTAGTTGAGTCATTTCACATTCTTTATATAATACACTATATAAGCGATAAACTATTGCTCTCAATGGATAGTGATTATCATTGATTGCTATACATTTATCAATTAATACATATAACTTATGTATTAATGATGTATATAGTGATAAATAAGATATTAAATTAATCAATGTGATTGCCACAACATCTGGTTCCTCTTCTTTGGTATTTATTAATTGAATAAAGTCAGGATTTGATATATCTCCATATTCAGTTTCATTATTCTCATCATCATATTCAATACTGTTGAATTTTTGTTCTACATCATGTACAATTGATTCTAAATCTATTTGAATATCACGAATTGTGGATAAAAATCCTTCTAAAACACAAGATTGATAAAAATGTAAAGGACTTTCTTTGTTTTCAGGATTGATGATTGTCCTAATAGAATTTCCTTCATTTATCGTAATTAAAAATCTATTTAGTATATTTGACAATGCTTTGGGTGATATGTGAGATAAACATATTGGTTTATCACTAACTTTGAATAAATAACTACCGTCAACTCTTTCATATATACTATCAGAAAAACCTAACATTGCAAACAATATTTCTCTAACTACATCAGATTCTGAGAAAGGACGATAAGGAACTCTAAGTGGAAATGCTTTTACAATTATATCAGTGAGATCTGTAGGATAAAATACCAATGGTACAATATCATGCTTTGCATTCATTCGTAATTTTAAATATTCAAATTAATTTTGACCAAACATGTTCGATATTTTATTTTGAAAAACAGTTGTTATATAATGAGTGTGATGTCTGATGATGATAATTTAAGTTCAGAAATAGAGAAATACTTACAAAGTATTCCTATTACTTAGTATTATTTGAATAGAGCAAAGAGAAAGTTCTTCTCCTAAACAGCAGAGTCCTAAGTATTAATGATGTGATAATATAATAGACTTGACGCTGCTCAACAAAATGTAAATATGAAAGGGCCATTATGGACAAAGATTAGCAATTCAACAAAAAAAGAAATAGAAAAAAGAAGACCTCAATCTGCCAGACCATATTTACACAATAAAGTAGTGGAAGTACATGACAAATCAAGAGTAACAGATTTTCGAATAACAAAATTCACCAATATGTGGAATATGCCGTTTTCCACATCAACACAACAACAACAACGGCATAAAAAAGAATTGGAATTAGCTAAAGGAATACAACATCCTCGTCCAATGTATATATTCTAAATCTCATAATAATTATAGTGATACATGGGTAAATGGAACATTTGAGCAACCTCTTCCAACTACAATGAATTTAAATTCACGTGCAACATCTAGTCCAATATTAGAGTCACAAACAAATTCAGAAATGCGAATTACAGATATTGATGATTATGATGATGATTATGAGAATAATAAAAACAATGAAAATAAAACAATAAATAAACCACAGCCACCTTCATCTAAACCCAATAGAAATAACCATTTTGTAAGACCATCAACAGCTAAAGAGAAAACAAAAGATGAATTTATACCAGGAAATATGGAATGGAATTGCCAATATAGATTTAAAAAGGTAGATGAAAAAAACACTAAGCCACTTTCGAAGGATGAACAAAAACAGAATATAATGAATAATATAATAGCAGAATCATATGAAATTAGTAAAGATGATTTTTCTAAGAAGTGTTTTAGTGAATATATACCCGATACAGTAATACCCAATAATCAAAGAGTTGTGATAAGATCTCCATGTGTTCCAATCGATTTGAATAATTCAAAGAATTATTTATGTTTGTATGATGAAAAGGAACACTTGTGGGAAACTATTGTATATATATATATTTAATTATATTTTTATAGACATTTCCAGCATTGAATCCAAGTGGAAGACAAGATGTTTTGAGACTAGATGAATGGATTACTCATTCAATTACTGAGCTACAGAAAGGATTTGATGGAATAAAGAATAAAGATATAGAAAATACAAAAGTGTTTATAGATGGAATTATAAAGATATATAATATATCATTAAATGAAATTGTTAAACAAGTATTTATAATGGTTATAATATTTATTAGATGAGAAGTGAATGCATTGAAAGAAGTGATTTATTGAATAGAATATGGGATTGTAGAAATGAAATATATGAAAAGAAGATATTATTATTGAAGAAAGAAAATAAAGAATTGAATGAAGTAATAGAAAAAGATATTGAACAAATGAAACAAATGAATCAACAAACTGTATATAAATATAATTATTAACTTTTATCTACACTTATAGGCAGATGAATATTTACACAAAATAAACACAGAAGTAGAAGTGAATAGAAGAATAGCTGATTTGGCAAGAGAAGATGCAAAGAAATTGAGCGAATTAGCAAAACTGAGTGAAGATCGATTAGCTGAAAGGCTAAAAAGAGAACAAGAGTTGACAGAAGAAATAAAAATACTAAAAAGAGAGAAAAAGCAGTCTGAAAAGAAGTGTGATGAAATGTTAGAGAAATGTGAAAGAATACAAATACAGTGTCAACATGATTATACATTTTATGATGTATTTATTATGATTATAGTTATTTATAAATAGACTGTAAATCGTAGAAACAAAGCATATGAAATGTTTTGTGAAAAATCAATAGCATTTGTGTCAGAAATTGATGATTTAGCATCCACACGTATAATTATAATTATAATTATCTATTATTAGAAAATCAATATAAAAATAAAAACACCACAATGATGCAATTGAGAAGATACTTAAAACAAATAGAAATTCCAGAATCAAAGAAAGTATTTGAAACAATACAGAATCACATGGATAAAATAGCAGAAACACTCGCAGCAAAGATCAGAAAAGAATACAGTGAAATAGAAACACAAACAGACATTACACTTGAACCATTTAAACTGTATGATATATCAGAACCATCTTCTATTTCATCACTTTCACAAACATCTTCATTATTATCAACTAAACCAAGTAAATCAAAGCCAAATATTAAAACTCAAGTAAACCAACTTGCTAAGAGTATAATTCGAAGAGGAAGTAAAGCATCCTTCACTCCAATGTCAAGAAAAGGATCTAAAGCAAATATGACGCCTTTGGGAAGAAGAGATAGTAAAGCAATATTGAAATCAATGCCAAGAACAGGAAGTAAAGCGAATATATCTGCTAATATTATGCAAAGAAGAGACAGTAGAGCAATTTTAGATTTATCAGCTAAAAAGAAACCAATGTCACTATCTAGAAGGTTTAATTTGAGTATAGATCCAGAATCTTCTTCACAATCAGCAGTTACTCCTTTAATCACACCTTCTACTCCATATGCTGATATGTCACAGTCATTTAATGATTCAACTTATAGTAATAAATAGTTAGATTTTGATTATTTTCTTTATATTGTGAATTAAAAAACATTATCAAAAAAAAGTCAAAACTAGGTAGAAAATTAAGGAAGACTATCTTATTAATAGCAACGAAGTATATAATCTTTAATATTACATAATTATATGTAAATAAATTAATAAATAAATATTGAATGAAAATCCTACTTCAAGATGATTGATTCTTTCTAAGTAAATAATATATTACACATTATACTTTGTATTATAGGGATTATGACAATTAAAACATCCACATAAATCCGTACAAGCTACAGTTTGTCTTTTACAGGAGCAATAGGCTTTAGTGCAATTCAAATCATTTCTTTTACAATTACATCTTCCTGGAGGTGAATAAATCTATTTATAAAAAAAACAAAATTATAATAATTAAAACCTTTTTTGAAAAAGATGAATGAACTGGATTTTTACATGGACCGTATTGTGGTATTTTACAGGTGCATTCATCACAACATGGTCTGCCCACTTGAAAGCATCGACATCTTGCATTTTGACAATGTCCTTGACAATTACATACAACAGAGGATGATGAAGACTTTCTTTTACTCGGTATAGTAATTGTATCAGCTTCCTAAACATTTTAATTATATAATTATCATACTATTGAATGATTAGATCCAATTGAAGTTTGGGAAGAGATAGTTAATGATATAGGAGCAGTTAGATTAGAATGAAATAGACATTGACAAGGAGTCGCATCATTTTCTGATATTATTTCCAAATATCCAGGTATCATTGGCCTTTGTTTAACAATTGGGTTGGGTAAAGGTGTAAATGGTATTCCTTGAAAATTATTTGGTACAGGTAAAGGACTGAATTGGTTAGTCTGCCATAATAATTGTAATGGATTGAGATTGACCGGATTTGGGGGTGTTGGAGGTGGAATGTCATTGAAATCAAATGTAGTAGGCTCAATATTTTGATTATTACTACAGGTCTGTACTTCGCCAAAATTATTAATGGGATTTGGAACTGCTGCTCTAGCTTCCGCATTTTCATTGAGAATATTATGATCAGGGTTAAAATTATCCATTTCTTGCTGTTAAAATTCCAATGGTTGATACAAAAACATAAAAATCAAATCAAATTAATTAAAACGACATAATTTTTTAATACTGATTATTGTATCTATTTATTTTTAAGGTTTAGTTAGATTTCTATGCTAAATGTGATAAGACAGACAGGAGTAAAAAGCGTTTTAGGTTATTCAGTCTATAAAGAATCATTTCAATTTATTAAAAGTTATTTTAATTGGTTGATCGCTCAAGCATTAGTTTGGTCTATAAGAAATACATTTCTTGGTTTTTCTTAATACTTTTTTATTTTTTTCTGTGTTTTTTAATTGTCAGATGTTCATGACTATTTTTGTTAATTTATAATACACTTCAAATTCACAAATATAAAACCAATCTGCAAATCTAGGAAAATAAGTTGTATACAGTGGCCAATTGTGCACTGGGTTGTACATATATTTTGACACTCCATGGTTGGTAGCAAAAGAGACGTACAGCAAATGTAAAGTAACATAGTAAAATAAAATATGTAAGCACATACATATAATAGTTTGTTTAAAATATTTATGTTCTAAACAAACATATTTTTAAACCCATTTCAACAAAATAATAAAAAAAAGAAATCAATAAACAATGTGTATATATGTAATATTTACTGTTACTTATACATTATTGTCAAAATCCAAATATCTAAATAAAAACTTTCCTTAAATTGCATGTACAACTACAGTCTTTTCCACAGTGAAGATTATTCTTTCTACAAGAACACTTCCCTTTTCTACATCCAGCTTTGGTGCATGAGCATTTTATAGTTTTTGGCTGACTCATTTTTCTCTCCCTCTTCTCTTTACCATTTTCACAAGTCTTACCTTTCAATCTACAATAACAATCACTATTACATTCTACTCCACTCTTTAAACAACTACAATTACCATTACTGCAATTACCTGATTCACATCTACAACTAACATGTACTACAGTTGCTTTCATGCTATTATTATTATTATTGTAATTATAACCATAACCATTATTGCTGTCAATACTATCATTACTATTAACTCTAGGTAATAAAAACGGATGACGATAATATTGAGAAGTTGGAATTGTTTCATTTTTTATTCTCATTCTATTATTCACAGAAGCAGGAGGGGGTGGAGGAGGTTCTTGCTCTATTTGCTGTTGATATTGTTGATTTAGCTGTATATAATTCTCTTCTCGTGTATTTTTATTCATATGATAACGATGAAGGCCTGGTGGATGTCTTTCATAATATACTGGTGGAGGTCTAGTGGGTGATAAAGGAGGAGGAGGAGGTATTTGTAATGGTTCTATAACTAACTGAACTGAATCATTCAGATCAGATTCAGTTGAGATTGATATTGAATTATTTGAATATATCGTGTCATCATCATCATCATTAATTGAGTCATCCATGATAAATGAGTTTAAAGAAGGCTTTGGATATGGTATAGTTCCCGCATCATTAACACTTTTCTTGTGTACGGTTCTACATGGGTACGGACTAGTTGCAGCTGAATGAATAACTCTTTCAGTACCACTTTTTAATGTAGGACGGAACTTTAAACTGTTTGATTTGGTCATTTTATAATTTCCTGAGTTAATTGATTGTTCTGTTCTATCAAATTTAAACACTTCCTCTACCTCATCATTTTCAGCAGAATAAGGTTCTTCATATTCGGTTTCATATGGCTTAGAAACATCATTTGATTCGCCCTGAATATCATTCCGCTCAATTACAATAATTTCACCATTAAATAAATTTTCATATTTAAACCCACCAACGCCATGATTAGAGGGCGCCAATTCATTACTAGAATAAATTACAGATATAAATACTTTAATGCATGGTAATTATCTTCAGTATCACTAAATAAAGCAGTTGGTGAAAAACTACTATCAGTTATCTCACTCTCTAAATTATCCACATTGAAGGAACTGTCATCTTGTTTTTGACCAAATGGATCATCGTCATGATTTCTGACTGACATTTATAATATTTTGGCGCCTAATCTAATCCAACTTTAAGTTATTTTTATATGTGGTAATTTTATTGGTTATTCATAATATTCAAAAAAGTATTGAAATACGCCTTGCTTGCAGCTGATTTTTTTAATTTAGGATGGCTGCTAATCCTGTTTATTTTGTGACGGCTTTATATCTAAACCTTTAGCTATACATGCAATGATTTTGAAATAAAAACATAACAGCTATTTTTTTATTCCATTTTGAACAACATTTATTATTTTACATACTTGAAGATAATTACATTTCATTAATTATATGTGAGTCAGAATGAAGTAACAATTGCATTACAAGAAATATATATATAATTTAACTAAATCTACATAATATTATTCTTATTTCCTCTTCTTACAAAACACAATATGCTGTGCCAATTTAAAAGGTCGTGTAGACACTAATTTACATCTAGGACACTGAAAATCTGGAGGATTGACTTGATCAAAATGTTTTAACACATTATTACGATAAATATTAATATACTTCTTCTGCATACATGTACTATATATTCATATAAATTGAATAATATTATACACAGATATAGAATCCATTTCATTGGTATTTTTCACACCCGAAAATGCACCTCTGCTTCTAGCAATGATTTTATGAATTGATGATGATCTAGTCCATTTACCACGATCTATAATAACAAATAATAATATAAATTATATACAATATTTAAACCATCTAAAGAATGATTTAAATGTAATTTGATTTGTGTTTTTGGGGTCACAATATCTCTGTAAATGATCTTTGAGTGGTACTAATTGGAATATATCATACACCAAATATTGAACTTCATTAAATGTCAAATACCCTTTATTTGATATATCACACTTCTTGAACAATATTTCCAATTTATCACCTTCTTCGTCAGCAGAGAATTTACGTGTTAATAATGGCTCAGCTTCTTCTCTCAATTTCTGCTTCATATCATCAATTGTTCCTTTCTTTTTTGTATCTGTCAGTTTGTCTTTACAAGCGATGATTGCTTGGTTTTCAGCATCTCTTATTGTATCTTCACGATAACATTGTCTTAATTTCTCACTTTTATCGTATCTTAGATAGATTAACCACCTTCTTACATATTTTTGAATTATAATTGCAGCATTTTCTTGTTTTCGTTTTTTCTGTCGTAACTATTATTGTATATATATATATATATAAATAAATAAATAAATTATACTATTTTTGTTCTTTCAGATTCGATTCCCTCCATTTCATGTCTCAATTTTGAGTTTTTATTAGTTGTATCGAATGGAGAATCTCTATCTGTAAATGACGAGGAATATAAATATATTGGAGCATCACTGCCACTAGCAGAAGTCAATCGACTTCTACTTGAGTGTACATGGTACTCTGTTCTGGAAGAAGCATAAAGAATTTTTGGTTCATCTTCATCAGCCACTGAATTAGGAAAAACGAACTCACATATTGGTTTTAAACGACTATGTGACTTTTGAGAATCAGAACTGCGCTCTGAGTTTTGATTACGAACAAAGTTTGGCCTATTTAACATATCTAGTTATGTAGTGACATATAACGATTTAAAAAAGAAAAGAAAACAACCATAAAATTTCAAGCTTTGTATTTGAAGATGTGTAACGAATAAAAACACAATAAACAAAATATATCTTGTTATAAAACGATATATATAATATAGATATATATCACTATTGTGGGAAAAAATAGAGGACATTTTTATAATACTTTTTGTTACAACAGAGACTCATCTCCTTCACAAAGCAGTAGAGAAGAGAATTGTTGGATATAATAGTTGATATAATCATCATCATCTGTTCCAAATATACTTGTCAACTCATTCTTTACAATTGGATCTTCACAACTTGGAACAATTCCAGATTGACTTTTGTCTTTGATATATTCATAAGCAATTTGATATACCTCACCACCCAAATATTCTTCAAGTCTTGCAGATAAAATAGACGAATCTTCTGCTTCTGGTTGATTAATATACTCAGTTTGTTGATAATCATACTCATTTCCATAATTCTGGCTATAATCCTGATATTGTTCTTGATACTGTTGTGATTGTTGTTGTTGTTGTGGATAATACTGTTGATATTCATCAGGATAACTTTGAGGTGAAACATATGAATTATTACTATTATAATTATTTTGTTCATCTTCTTGAGAATCTGAATAATCTATTGTTAAATTCTTAGGAATATCTACTGGATGTAGATGTCTATCATTTTTCCTTTGTCTTATCACTGTTCTATCATAGTTCATACCTACATCTTCATCACGACTGTAACTTCTATATGATTGAGGTGTAATGTAATTATTATTATTATTATTATTATCTTCTTCAATATCTTCATCCACATCCATATCATCATCATCATCATCATCATCGTCATCTTCACTATCATCACTATCTCCTTCATAATCATTATGTAGTGATTCATATTTCGGTCTTTGTTCGTGTAATGGTAAAGGAGAAGATGACTGTATTCGTAACTTTGAGGATGTGATAGATGATGAAGATGATGATGGTGGTGGTACTTTGGGTGGTAAATAAGATGGTGATTGTGGTGGAATAGGTGGTAATGATGAATAACTGTCAACTGATACTTTGTCTTCACTATCAACGTGATTTCTTGTCTCTGGAATTTCATCTTCTGAATAAGTGTCATCTGTATCATCTGCTGTTATATCAGTTTCATAATTCAGTCTCTTTTTTGATGATGATGATGTTTTTATTATTTCTTCACTATTATTATTATTATTAACAATATTCCTTTTATTTGAGATACTTTTTGTAGTATTAACTTTTGGTGAAATTCGGTCTTTTTTAGGTGTTGAATTATTGATACTTTTATTGGAGGATTTTCTTACATTACTACTCTTTGATTTAACACTCAATCTCTTCTCCTCTTCATAATCATCTTCATCATTATTAACAACATCCTGTTGTTGTTGAACAATATTTCTACTATTCCTTCTACTACTACTGGACTTCGCTTCTTCTTTTATAATTACACTGCTTCTTTTACTGGATGTACTTTTTACACTCATTCTTTTCTTCCTACTGGTACTGTTATTGTTAATTATCTCTTCGTCATTTCTGGATGAACTTCGGCTATGGTGGATAATACTTTTTACACTCTTTACACTATTCCTTTTACTACTACTACTGCTGTTTTTAAAACTAATCCTTTTCTTATCTTTTACTTTCTCTCGTTCTTCTTCTTCTTCATAATCATCATTTTCACTTTCATCATCTTCATCTTCACTGATTGTTTTGGTTCTATTAATCCCCACTGATAATCGATTACTACTACTTTTAGCATGAACTATTTGAGTCCCTTCTTGTGAATCTAATAATGCTAATTCTTCATCTTCATCATCACTTGTACTATCTTCTGTACCAATCTCTTCTTTCAATTGTTCACATTTCTCTTTTGTACGTTGTAATTCTTCTCTTAATTTCTTCTCTTTTTGCTCTAATTCATCATTTTCTATACTATCTATTATACAAGGTGCCATTCCTATTGCCCAACTATCACTGGCTTGATCAGGCTTGAATGGAGGAGAATCTGAGGAACTTCTTTCTGAATTTGATACAAATTTCATTGAAGCTATAATATAATATAATATAATTATATATATGAATATACATCTTGATTTATCAATTGCTAAACTTGGTACTGGAGCTGGTATTGATACTGGTTCTGGTAATCGTGATGATGCTGGTCTTATATTCCTCTTTTGTGATTTCTGTTGAATTTGTTTCAACTTTGACTCTGGCTTGGGACTTTGTGATTTTATCTCTCGTTTCTTTATCTTCTTTCACTCTTACTAATGCTTGTTTTATTATATTTGTCTTTTCTTTAGCAAATGATAATTCATTCTTCTTTTTATCAATTACATTCTTTGGAATCTTTTCTCCTGGCTTTGGTAATGGTCCTGGCAATATTGATTGTGATTCTAATCGTTTATCTAATTCATCCAACATACCTAAGTGATTTAATTGTATTTTCAATGAAGAAATCATTTCATTATTATCATCAGAATACATATCTTTTACTGCACCAAGTATTGCATGTTGTATCTTTATTGTACCATCTCCAGAGAAATCAGCAGGCCTTGTAGCTAAATCTACTAAATAATCTAATACACGAGGTTTAATAAAATCACTTTTTAATACATCAGATAAAGCTGGTCTTTTGGTTGGATCAACGGCTAATAATTGTCCAATTAAAACACTCAATTCTTTACTATATTTACTGGAAATTGGTTGAAACTTACCAACTGTAACAATACGACTTAAAGCAGCCAATGAATTAGCTTCAAATGGATGATGAAGTGCAATCAATTCATATAATATACAACCACAACCCCACACATCAACTTTAAAATCGTAAGGCTTATTCTCAAATACCTCTGGAGCCATATAATACGGTGTACCAAGTGCAGTTTGTGCCATTGCATATGTACCATCTAAGGATTTGGATATACCTAGATCTCCAACAACCAATCGACCATTTCCTAATAAAAACATGTTTTGGCTCTTTATATCTCTATGTAGTATTTTATGTTCATGAAGGTATTCAATACCTAGTAACATTTGTACAAAATAGTTGAGAATTACAGATTCTTTGATTGTTTTATTCAGTTTCTTTGCTCTTTTGTATATTGCTGATAGATCACTTCCATCACAGTACGTCATGCATATACATAGATAACTACCATCTTTGGTCAAAAAGCTTTCCTAATAAAATATAGATATAATATTCATGCCTTGTATCCAATAATATTTGGATGTGATAAGCTTTTCATTAGAGCTATTTCTTTTTCACAAGTACGCTTTTCCGGAGTAGTTATGCCTTCCATATTGATCATCTTAAGAGCATAGTATTTCTTTTCTTTTATATGCCTAGTTAAATAGACCTAATTGAATTAAATATAATGAGCTATACATCTCCATATGATCCCTTACCCAAAGTTCTAACTTTTTGATAATTTCTAATAGACATCAGGCTGGTGTACAGAGAATAAGGATTCTATTGTTTATGAAATTATAGGGTTTGTATTTAACGAGAAAGGACAAGAAACTCAAAACTTGTAACTATCGTAACAAAAAATATTTTTTGAAACCCCACACTTTTTTGATGTTTTTTCTTCAGTAGAATGTTGTGATAGAAATCATCTGCATACTAAATAATGTGAATGAAAGATAATGATTATGCTATTAATAAACCAAACAATCAACAGAGTAAAAAAAATAAATAAATTAAAGAGGTAAGTTATAAGTTTTACGCACAGCAAGTAGATGCTTATACCATTTATATAATTGATTTTTCAAGTCATTATAAGTTGATTCTAAATTATCATTCACAAGAATCTATTATTCAATAATAACAATAACATATACTAAGTCATAAAAGCCATGATCAGCAAAATCCAAATCAGCATTCAGTTCATTCATTGTTTTCTGAATAATTTCCTCACTTTCACCTCTCTTTTGCAATCTTTGTTCTAAAACTTCAGGAGATGGCGGTTTAATAAATATATAGAATGGTTTCTGCTCAAATTTCTTACATTTATTATATTCTTTACTTCCTTTTACATCAGTTTCTAATAAACATATTTTACCATCTTTTGTTATATTATCGTAAGTCTGTTTTGCTATTCCATATCTATTGCCTTCTCTATCTTCTTCTACTCTTAAGAATTTACCTTCCTCGTGCATTTCACTCATTTTATCTGTTGAGATAAATATTAAATTTTGATCAGTTGAATTAGGAACTTTAGTTGTATGTTTTGGAGCAACTTGGAAGGCTTTTGGAAATTCGCTTAATATTTTTCTAACTATTGCATGCTTACCTGCACCATTTGGACCACATAAGATAATTCCTTTTTGTTGTTTTAATAATTCTGAAAAATAGTCAGATGCATATTTATGTAAGTTTCTAGGCTTTCTTAACAATACAGAAGTAAAGAAATCATCAACTAAATTTCTTAATTCTGGATGGGCTCTCATGTAAGATGCATTATTTGAAAGAAGTGCTTCCTATATTTTATTATTATAGATAATATTCAATACTTTCTTAATATTGAAGTCTGCAATCTCATCAAATGTTAGGTTCTCCATAAAAACAAAAATATTAAAATAAAAACGATTTTAGACTTGAGAAAGCTTGATTCTATTTTGAATTTTTTCAAGCGAATAGTTTATTATAGGAATAGAAGAAAAATAAATATTATTTATTATGAATAGAACAGCATATAATGATACACATATGTTAAATTCAACATCAAAAAGCGGTAATCGTCAAAATAGAAGTAACACCTTAGGTGAATCTACTATATACCCAAGATCTGCTGATACATCAGTGTCATCAGTATAAATATGCTAATGTTTTATTTATTATAGTCAACTATACAAGAAGCTAACAACATTAGTGGTTACAATCCTTCAAACTCATCATTTACCTATAATAAAGACAGTCAACTATCAAAATCATCATCAAGATTTGAGATGAATGAATTGCTAAGGCAACAATACACGAAAATAAAAGAATTAAGAAATGAGAATAATCGATTAAAAGCAGCTAAAGATTCATTCATCCATTCAGTAACTCAATTAGAACAAGAGAATCAGAATTATATGATAAATAATGAACAACTAATAGAAGAGAATAAGCAACTCAATAATCAAACTATTCAACTACAAAATGAATATGATATTCTCTTTAAAACCAACCAGCAATTAATGGATGATAATAAAGTATTAAAAAAACAGAATGATACATTAAATAAAGAGAATAGAAGACTACTTCAAATGAGTCATGGTACAGAATCAACAATGATTGATCAAAATGCAGATTATGAAAAAACAATGAGAAATTTAAGCAATGAAAATCAAAAGTTTAAAACATATATATCACAATTAGAAGATGAAAATACCAAATTAAACAAACACATTACAAGTTTAGAAAAGACTTTAAATGGTGCTGAAATAAATCAAGTGAATGATTTGAAGATTGATGAATATAGAGCTGCATTGAATAAAGCAAAAGATAAGATTGAAAAGTATAGAAATATTACACAAAAACTAAAAGATAAAGTAAAAACATACCAATTAGTATTTTTTATATATTTTATTTATTATCATTTTATTTAAATAGAAATTGAAAGAAGTAGAGAGCCAATCAATTAATAATAAACACAAGTCAAATGGATGATGATACACTCTCTGAAACTTCAACAAGATCGAATATAGTAAGTGAACAAGAAGAACAAATCAATAAATATAAAGATCAAATCAACAAACTAATCGATGAGAATAAGAAAATAGTTGAAATCAACAATTCTAATCAAGAAACAATAATGCAACAAGGATTAGAAATAACTGAATATATGGTCCAAATAGAAGAAATATCTCAGAAGTATGAGATATTAGTTCAAGAGTTTGAAGAATTAAAAGAACAACAGAAACAAGACGAAGGACAAGAAAATGATCCAAATAATTCAGTAATTATAAATGTAGATCATAATCCATCATTGTCATATTTGATTTACAATATGGTTGAGTTGTATGAAGAAGAAAGAAGAATAATTGAAGTATATAATGATGAAATATCAATAAATGATAATTTGAAAGAAGAAAATATAGAATTAAAAGAGCAATATCTTCAGCTAGATGAGTATCAATCTATTGATATGTTAAATGAAGAAAGGGATGAAGATAATAATGACTATATTCTTAATGATATTATTACAATTGAAGAAATAGATGACAGAGAAGAGTTAATAACTAAAATACAAATATTAAATGAACAAAATGACCAATTGCAGAAATTGATAGATGTAATTAAACAAGAAAATGAGAATTTGGCAAATAGAACTAAAGATGCTATTGAAAAAATAGAACAATTAGATATAACTGAATAACTCTTTTAGAAAAAGAATTCAAACAATGGAAAGAGACTATTCTTCTTTGGTTCAAAATAATCAAATTCTAAAGAATGAAAATGAGAAATACAAATTCGATTTAGATAAATATGAAGAGATGGAAAATGAAATGAGAATAATAAAAGAAGAATATGAAAAGATAAAGATAGATAATGATAATATAACAAAAGAGAGAGATACATATTTAGAACAATATAATTCGCTAGCAAATTACATTCACTGAAGAACAAAAGAAGAAAGAAGAGGAAGAAACAAAATCAGTAGAAAATGAAAACAATAACAACAATGATGTGTATGATATGATGTCTCAGATTATATCATACATAAATGAAGTATATACAAAGAATGACCAAGAATTCAATAAACTATTTGAAATCATTTCCAAACTTTATACACAATATTATGCCTATGAATATTCGCAATGTGATTATTTAGTTTTCCAACCAAATGATAATCTCAAGAAAGAGAATGGCGAAGAAGATGATTCTGATGATGAAAAAGAGAAAATAAATGAAGATGAATATTACAAATTATACAATGAACATCAAGCAGTTATTAATCAATATGATGAACTAAAATTAGAGAATGAAAAGCTGATTGAAGAGAGAAAGATGGTTGATATATTGTGTGAAACAACATCATCAAATATGAACAAATCAATTGAATATATCCATATTTTATTAACTGCACTTCATTATCCATCAGGTAATATATATAGAAACATATACTCTACATTCTTAAGAGATATTGAAGATAAATTGTTATATTATATTGACATATTTGATATTAAAATGGATTATAAACAAGAAGAAGAGATATGTGATAGAATAGAATCAGAAATAACAGTTTTGTGTGATAATTTCATAATTTATCCAAGAGAAAATAGAAAATTGGATATAATGAGAAATGAAGTGATAAGTCTAAACAATAACAATAAAAATAATGAATTAGTAATTTCAAAAACAAGGAGATATGTTAATACTCCATTTCCAAAGCCAAAATCTAATAACAATAATAATAGTAGTTATTTGAATTCAACAGTAATACCAAATAATACATCACTTTCTAATTCAATAATAATGGATGATGATATTGAACAATATAAGAATAGATACAATGAAATATACAACAATTTAGAATCTCAGAATACAATTCTTCAAGCAGAATATTCAAATGTAAAACAGATGAATAATGAAATCTCAAAGACTATTCTTGAATTACAAACACAATTATATGAAGAAAAATCACAGAATTATATACTGAATTTGAGTTTATCCAACCTTCAACTTGAATATAACAACTACAAAACATTTGTAGCTCAAAATAAAGAAATATTGGACAATAAAAACATTAGTGATGTGGTTATGAAATATAGAGATTTAAATATACAATATCAATCAGTAGAAATAGAAAAATCAATATATCTCAAACAAATTGAAGAATATAAAAACAGATATAGCATAATTGAAAAACAATGTCGACTATTCCAAAGTAGATTAGAAGATAATACAAAGAAAGTGAGAATAACTGATGAAAAATACACAAAATTATTAAAGAAATATTTGAAATTAAACACTGAGAATAAACTGATGTTAGACAATTATAAATCATATCAAAAACAACTTACAGCATATAATCGTCAGAATTCAGAATTATTGAAAGAGAATAAAGAATTATTAGACAATAGAGTTGAACTATACAAAAGAATATCTCAATTTGAAGCTGATATTGATTATTATAAAGATACTAATGCAGTAATATCAAAACAATTACATACATTATCAATTTCAAATAACATAATTAGTAGGTCAAATTATACATTACAAAACCAATACTTTGACTTATTGAATAATACAATTGACAATGATTCAATCAATCATGAAGAACTCTTTAGATATGATGTAATTCATTTTGATAGAGTGAATGAAGAATATAATTTGGATGATAATTTATCTTATCATGTTACAGATTCAAATGGTTTATTCTATGGTGGTTGTTATTTGCAGTATGAAGAGTATAATGCTTTGCTATTAGAATTCAAAGAAGAAGAAAAAGAAGAGGTTATTCTGTCAGAAGAGATATTTAATGATTTAGATTTAATAATGGAAGAAGAAACACTTCAAAATATAAATTACATGGTTGATTCTATATGTGATAATTCTTCTAATAATTCAATTGTAAATACTGATAGAATAAATGTATTATCAGATGCTATATCCGAAGAAAAGGAAGAGATAAATGTTGCAGAATCTTCAAATTTGAACATAGTTTTCATGCCTTTTGTTTCAATAGATCAAGAAAAGAATAAAGAAATAACTTTAGAATCATTTGATAATATTGAAATGACATATGATGAGAATGAAAGTGAAGATATATTGAGAAATGAAACAGAAATATTCAATTATGAAGATAAGATAAAAGATGAAGTAAGTATTATTCCACAAGAAACAATTCATGAAATAGAAAGAGAAAATGTTGAATTAACCAAATTAGATTATGAAAGTATAGTTTTACAATCAGATAAAGAGGAATTAATACTAATGGATACAGGTGATTTAAATGTAATAAACATTGATAATGATAAAGTAACAGAAGAAGAAGATGTGAAGACTGAGGTAGTAGAAAAGAGAAATGAAGATGTTTTAGAGGTTATTTCATCTGAGATTGTTAATTATAATTACATATCTGAAGAGAATACAGTAATTCAATCAAATATTATTGGTGAATTAATGGACTATTCATCAGAATATATCGTTTATGATAAACTAGAAAATATACAAGAAGATGAAGAAGTGAAAGAAGAGAATGTAATTGTAAATGAAGAAATAGGTTGAATATATAAATGATGAGGTGAATGAAGTTGTTAGTTTAGATATTGTAAATAGTATAAATGATATAGTATCTGATATGTTAATGAATGAAATTGTGAGTAGTATAAATGATGTAGAAAGTGAATATGTAAGTAATGATAAATTAGAGAGTATAAATGATGTTCAATCAGAGATAGTGAAATTAGAGTTGATTGAAAGTATAAATGATGTTGAAGTCAGAGATTGTAATTTCAACAATAATTGAGAATATAAATGATATTCCATCTGAAATTGTGAAACTAAATGTAGTTAATAGTATAAATGATATAGAAAACGAGTTTGTAATTACAGATAGTAATGAAAGTATAAATGACACTCCATCCGAGATAATGAACTTGGAGATAATAGAAAGTATAAATGATGTAGAGAATATAATAACAACGAATGAAATTGTGAATGGAATAAATGATGTCAAAAGTGAATATATAACAACAGATTCAATAGAAAGTCTCAACGATGTTGAAAATGAAATAATGAAGTTAGATATGATTGAAAGTCTTAATGATGTTGAAAATGTGGTTGTATCACTTGATGTTGTGAATGATTTCAATGATGTTCCATCAGAATTTATCGCAACTGAAACAATCGAAGGATTATTTGATGTAGAATCGGAAGTGATTACATCTACTCTAGTTTGTAGTTTGAATGATGTTGCTTCAATATATATTAAAACTGATAATTTGGATGGAATAAATGATGTAGAAAGTGAAGTAATTCAATATAATAATGTTGAAAGTATAAATGATGTTGAATCAGAAGTTGTTACATCTGTAGAAGTGAATAGCATAAACGACGTTGAGTCTGTTTTCTATAGAACAGAATATATTTATGGAATAAATGAAGTAGCATCTGAAGTATTGAAATCAGATTTAGTTGAAAGCATTAACGATATGGAGAATGTTGTACTAAGTAATTCAACTGAATGTATAAATGATGTAGAAAGTGAATATGTAATTAATGATAAATTAGAGAGTATAAATGATGTTCAATCAGAGATAGTGAAATTAGAGTTGATTGAAAGTATAAATGATGTTGAAAATGTAGTTATCAGTGATTCCATTGAAAGTATAAATGATGTTGAAAGTGAGATTGTAATTTCAACAATAATTGAGAATATAAATGATATTCCATCTGAAATTGTGAAACTAAATGTAGTTAATAGTATAAATGATATAGAAAACGAGTTTGTAATTACAGATAGTAATGAAAGTATAAATGACACTCCATCCGAGATAATGAACTTGGAGATAATAGAAAGTATAAATGATGTAGAGAATATAATAACAACGAATGAAATTGTGAATGGAATAAATGATGTCAAAAGTGAATATATAACAACAGATTCAATAGAAAGTCTCAACGATGTTGAAAATGAAATAATGAAGTTAGATATGATTGAAAGTCTTAATGATGTTGAAAATGTGGTTGTATCACTTGATGTTGTGAATGATTTCAATGATGTTCCATCAGAATTTATCGCAACTGAAACAATCGAAGGATTATTTGATGTAGAATCGGAAGTGATTACATCTACTCTAGTTTGTAGTTTGAATGATGTTGCTTCAATATATATTAAAACTGATAATTTGGATGGAATAAATGATGTAGAAAGTGAAGTAATTCAATATAATAATGTTGAAAGTATAAATGATGTTGAATCAGAAGTTGTTACATCTGTAGAAGTGAATAGCATAAACGACGTTGAGTCTGTTTTCTATAGAACAGAATATATTTATGGAATAAATGAAGTAGCATCTGAAGTATTGAAATCAGATTTAGTTGAAAGCATTAACGATATGGAGAATGTTGTACTAAGTAATTCAACTGAATGTATAAATGATGTAGAAAGTGAATATGTAATTAATGATAAATTAGAGAGTATAAATGATGTTCAATCAGAGATAGTGAAATTAGAGTTGATTGAAAGTATAAATGATGTTGAAAATGTAGTTATCAGTGATTCCATTGAAAGTATAAATGATGTTGAAAGTGAGATTGTAATTTCAACAATAATTGAGAATATAAATGATATTCCATCTGAAATTGTGAAACTAAATGTAGTTAATAGTATAAATGATATAGAAAACGAGTTTGTAATTACAGATAGTAATGAAAGTATAAATGACACTCCATCCGAGATAATGAACTTGGAGATAATAGAAAGTATAAATGATGTAGAGAATATAATAACAACGAATGAAATTGTGAATGGAATAAATGATGTCAAAAGTGAATATATAACAACAGATTCAATAGAAAGTCTCAACGATGTTGAAAATGAAATAATGAAGTTAGATATGATTGAAAGTCTTAATGATGTTGAGAGTGAAATAACAACCTTACCATTAATCGGAGAAGTAGTTGATCAACCATCTATTATAATTCATTACAATACTAACACATTACAATACATTCCAGATGATAAATTAATAGCAAATGAAATAATTACATCTCTTAATGATGAAGAATCATCATATTCAATTTCTTTTATAAAGAATATGTTAGTTGATACTGAATCTGAATTGGTTGTAGATAATGCTATAACATTAACAACAGATACATCATCATTATATATCACTTATAAAGAATCAGATTACATTCATTATGATAATAATATTCTTACATCAAATACAATTGATATGATAAAAGAAGAATCTGAAGAGTATGTTGTATGTGGTAATGAATCATTAATTTGTAAATCTCACAAATGTGAAAGTGTTATAATGAAAGAAATTGCTTTAGAATATAAAAGGAAACTTCAAAAAACAGATGTACAAGTAAAAATAGATTATCCTAATCAATCAAAATATACATTAGTTCGAAAAAGAGATATTGAAACAATGTATCCCAACAAAAAGTACATTTCAAAAATACAAATTCCTGTAATGACAGTAGCAGCTCATAAACCATATATCCCTCTTAGACATATATCCATATCCAACTATGCTATTAATCTCTAATTACAAAAATTATAAAAATGAGTATATCCTGTTAAAGCCAAAATATGAAACTCTCAAACTTAACAATGCTACTAATATGGATACAATTAAACAACTTCAATATCAAATAGAACAGCAAAAAGATGCTATCAGACAATTAAACGAAGATAGACTGAATATGGTTAGTAAGACTGAATATAACTCTTTACTACAAAGAATTAGAGAGTTGGAATTACAACCAATGACTAAAACTTTTCCTGAAACTCAAATAATGTCCTCTTCTTCTGCTTATACACCACAAAATTCACATTCAATGTCTAAATCCATGTATACTCAATTAGAACCAAGAATATATAACCCTACATATTCTTCAAACAATAGTCATTTAGTAAGTTCTGATATCATTCAGCCATCATCATTTTATGATACTCCCAACAACTCAAGAGTGAGATCTTCACAACCTCTCAACAAATCCTTTAATTCTTCATTTCAGCAATCTATTCAATCAATAGTAAAAGAAACTGTTGAACAAACATTACAAGACATGGATTTGGATATATAATATAAAATTAAATGTATGTTGATATTTTTTAATAGTTACGTAATTATACCTTTATTTAATTTTTCTTTTTGACTTTGCTGTTATAGTTCTACATAAACAAAAATGTTTGGTGCGAAAATGTACATCCAATTTTTTACTGTAATTACATAAAATGTGCAAAAACCCCCTTAAATCTTTTGTTTTTGTTAGTTAATCAAAAAATTAAGTCTAATAAAGAGCAGCCCAAGCCATTATTTATGAGTAAATCAACGATTGTGGAGCATATGATAGATACTCCAATTGAGGACCAAGTAAGTTAACTAATTTAATTTAATAGCTGTCACCAGGTGATATAACAGCACAGATTAGAAGCGACAAAGTTCTTTCACCTATATCGATAGTATATTATTTTTTTAAAGCTCATTATAGCCACCTGCGTTAAGTATTAAGTCAAATGCTATACTGACTGACGGTTCTTCGAATACAACCAATCTATCACACGTAATGACACCTTTATCTCATCCTAGCGTATAAATTGCTCCTTTATATAATAGTTGATACTGAGACACTTTTTTAAACCACCAACGTTTGAAGTATTTTTTAAATATTTATATATAATAGAAAAAAGAGGATATAGCAGCCATTAAGATACAATCACATTTTAGAAGGCATAGAGTTCAAAACTATTTTCTACAACATGAAATTATGCGAAGAGTATAATAATTCTATCATGCACATATAATTTCTATAGAAGCAACTCGAGTTGTCAATCAAACATGAAGATGTACAACTGAGGTTGTATATGAAGATGAATATAGAATATGACGTATTACATGACCACTTTATACAGGACAATAAAGGAGATGGGATCTCTCGTAAAGGAATATTTCAATAGAAATACATTAGATAAAAGAATTGAATATTTAGAGGAAGTATTCTTCAAAATAACTGATACTGAAGATGTAAACTATATAACAAAAGAACAATTAAAACACACATTATTATATATGTTGAATTTTCATGTTACGGAAGAAGAATGTGACAAAATATTACTTAATTCTAGTCAGAAGATAAATAATAATCATATTAATGTGGATGAGTTTTATATGATACTAGAAAAATGTATTTATAATATATTAATAATGTCATCTTTAGTTAAAAATACACAAGTCACCATGAAAGGTAGAATCTTTTCATTATGTAGATCATTCATCGAACAGTTCTCATTGGATAATATCGAAAAATATATGTTCTTGAAATATAGCTCTATTGCTAGATCTACAACATTTAAACGGTTTAATGAAGCAAATCCTCCATTTTTGCCTTGTGATACATGTCATATGGCATTTTTTACATTGAAACAATATTATAAACATATTATTTCGCATAAATTTAAGAACAAAGCAAATAAATAATTTAAAAGTGTTATTTATCATCTAATATAAATCTTAGCCTAATAATTAAAGCATACTTATCTTGTATTTTGTAGTGTTTTCTGAATTGGGTTATAACTGGATGTGGAATAAAAGAATTAAAAAACGAAAGCTTGTATAGAAAGCTTGAACTTTAATAGAAAAAATCGTTATACCATTTTTCTTTTATATACTATAAGTTATATACTTATTTATTTGTGTGTTTGTCGTTTTATAGTAAATGTTACCTCCTATACAGTTAAGGACAAAGGAAACTATCAACTCCTTGTAATTTTGCTCAGAACGTACATGTTAAAGAAGTTGTAAAGCCAGCAGTTATATCACCACCATCTACAATATTTAAAGTGAACATTCCAAAAAGAAAATTAACTCCTGCATTCCCACAACAATTTTTACGAAAGTTATCAATAGGCAGTACACCAAAATCTCCTAGTGAAGAACCCTATTCTATGAGAAGAGCTAGCATGACACGTTGTGGTAGTTCAACACCAGATACTGGATCAAGATCAAATTCAAGGAAGAATTCTATCAATTTTAAAGTTGGAATAGCTAAATCAAAACGAAATGAAATGTTTGTTAATCAGTTGCATAGTACTATTGAAAATGTGAAAAATCTGACAGGATTAGGTAAAAACTTCAATGAAAACCCTGAACTGCAAAAACAAATAGCAAATGATATTATATCCAATTTGAAAACATGCACTACTACATTAAATCAAACACATGTGCTGTTATTAGATGGAGATATATGTATGGCTTTGTTTGATTTAGTATATTGATTATTTTGATTTTTTATTTTATAAATAATAGATAGTATATTGTTTCTCAATAGCCTCACCCAAATCTACAACTGAATTTGTGAAAGATATTCGTATAGGAATCAGCATCTTTATTAGATACAATAACTCAAAGCAGTATGTATGTTGATGGTCCAATTACTGAGTATATTACACCCAAATTAATAAATCATTTGATTCAATTATTACCTGAAGTTAATCAAAATGAGATTAACACTTATACACGATTTTTATCAAAGACATTTACTAAATTTGAATCTTCTAGAGAAATTATCCAGAAAGAATTATTATCATTATTTCAGATTGTTATTTATGATGAAGGTGGTTCTTATGATATTCCAGAGAATTATGGAATTTTAATGGAATTTTCTAGAAGGATTTTCAACACAACACCCAATAAAACTACTAAAATAGAATTTGATTTTTTCAAATATTGTGTATTACAATTATTGAAAGTATAATAAATATATATTTATATCGTTATTTTATATTGAATAGAAAAACAATATTGCAATATTTACCAAGCCTTATACAAGCTTAATGAAATCATTTTTATTCAGAGATGAAGAATGTTGTTATGAAACAGTCACTGCCATTAAGAGATTTTGGCCATATCAAAACTGGAAGAAAGAAACATTTTTCTTAGAAATATTATCATTAACAACTCAATGTTTGAATGATAAAGGTATATTAGATGAAGATGTAATGAAGAGAATAATAGAAATATTATACATTCCTATTCATTCACCAAAACATCAATTAATAAATGCAGTTTCTGAGTTTTGTGATGATTGGTTTACTAATATGATTAGTTCTTATCCTAATTTGAAAGATCAGTTGATGAATGAAGTACAGAAGTATAAAACAGCTGCAGAAAGGTGGGGTAAGATGAAAATTGATGATAAAATATACTAAAATAGAATAAAACATATAATTTAAATTGCATATTTATAAGAAAGATTATAAATTAAATTAATTATCTTCACTTGAAATAAATAATGGAGTAATTGTCTCTAAATAGAACTTCCTCAATTGCTTTGATTTTTCTAATAATTCTTTTCTTCTTGTTGAATCTTCCACATCCTTCAATCCATTCAAATAATTAGTATTAATCTCAATATTGAATCTTTTACTTTGAATAGTTTTAATAGCATCATCACATGAGAAATTCTTTATTATAACTAAATAACAACATAACAATGAAGGACTTCTACATCTACCAAATCTTGAATGTATTAATATCTTTTTATTCAAATCCATTCCTTCATCAATAAACCATATTAATTCAGGTAATAGTTTTAATAATATCTTAAATGAAGCCTATTAATATATTATAATATATTAATAATATATATACGATAGTATTATCATTCCCTAATACACAATATTTATGATCAATTGATGGAAATGTGGAGAGATATTTATAAGGAGAAATCTATTAAACAAAATAAACCAATTATAATATTATATATATATATATATATATATATACAGAAGTCATATCATTCGTAGAATCAAATAATGAAATAATTCTTGTGAAATTATGACTAGAAACATATTCTTTTAAAGCACTTTGATTATCTCCAATCCAAATTTCGCCACCTTTACCATTTTCATATATCAAATGAGAGTGTTGTTCATTATATCTTTCAATCAAATATTCTCTCATCTTTTCATTGTTATTATCTCTAGCCAAATCCCAAAGATATTTATTATATAATTTGCTGGTAATATAAGTAGGAGTACCACAATCTAATAACAGTTTCAAATTGTTTAATTTTCCCATATAAACAGCCCAATGACCAGCACTCCAACCCCATGCACTATCTCTATCTAAATAATTACATTGAAATAATTTGGTAATTAGTAATAAAGTGTCTGTACTTGACATTGCTGCTGCTATATCTAATAAATTTCTTCCCTATTTCAAATAAAAAAATAAACATAAAAAATAATATATACTAAATTATCACGAATTGTAATATTAGAGAGAGGAGCTAAATACTTAATGATTTCACATCTATTGTTAATAATAGCTAAATGTAATGGAATATATCCATTACAAGTTGATAAATTTGGATCACCATTTTCTTTGATTAATAATTCAACAATATCTAAATATCCATGAGTTGCAGCTATATGCATTGCTGTTTCAGCCTTGTTCGTTGGTTATATTGACATCTTGACCTGATAATAAGTATTTATTGACTTCATGAGTTTGACCATTTCTAACTAATGAGAGAAATGTTTTATTTCTTACTTCTATTCGACTATGTTGAGAATTTCTATTTAATATAATAAAATAATAAAATTAATAATATACAAATCTTCTTTAAAACATTTCTTTGATCTTTCAATTGTCATTGTTACAGGTAATACACAATGATTAAACTTCTTCTTCAATCTTGAAAATCCAATATCTTTTACATCATGTCCATCAATTCCAACTAATACATCTCCTTTCAATAATATCGGATACATATTACTATACGTCTCATTCCATGAACTAATGATTCCTCCATAACCATATCCATCATCTGGAGGTTCTGTTAATACAATATCTAATGGCGCTGCTTCTCTTCCTTCTAATGCACCTGCTTCTTTATCATATTCATCACAATCATCATCACTATAACCTGAACCTACTCGTAATGTGTATGTTATATGTCGAGTAAAGAGAATTGTGAAGGGAGGTAACATATCGCGGATTTTGAGGATTATTTCTTCATAACTGGCTGATTCTACTGATTCATCATTAACTATTCAATATATATATATATATATATATATATATATACTCTTTGAAACGAAGAATCCTGCTGGGACATGATTGTATTTTTCATATGCTTCATCACTCATCCAACCTCCTAAGACTGCATGTTGTTCTAAATGACCATCATATAAGAATATTGGTAGTGGTTGACTTTCTACAATTATTTCTACTTCTTCCTTTCTTGGTATAACCAACTTCTTCTTCTTCTTTTCTGCTTTCTATGAATAAATATACAAAAACATACTTGATGTCCTTCTCCTTTTGGTGGAATTTTCGCTAAATAAATCATAATTTAGAATAATATATACTACTACACCATACAATTGAATGATTAGGTATATCGTGTAATTGCTTTACATAAGATCCATCTAATAATAAATTCATATTTTCAATCATACCTAAAGCTAGAATCAATGAATTTATCTCCATCATATCCAATTTTTCTTTACATTGTCTTATAAAATGATCCCAGTCTGTTTTATTTGTTAAAACCATTCTATATTGATTGTCAGGATCAACATCACCTTCTTTACAAATCAAACAAGACTTAAACTCAGAAGTCATAAAAAAATAAAAAAAAACGAAAATACACTTGTATAAAATATTGTATTTTTGTATATTTAGAAAAACATGATTTATATTTACATTTTAATATATTTACATATTTAGAAGAAGACAATGCTTAACACTGTAGTTAATACACCAACTATAACACCTACTGTAATCATTGTAGCTGCTAAACATATTTCTTTCTTTGAAAATATAGTAGCACCTCCTCTATACAAATTTATTACTGCCCAAGACGGTAGAATCAATGAAATCAAAGCAGATGGAATACCTCCTAATAATTCAAATACTTTACTAATATCTTGGAAAAAGATAGCTATTAACAATGATGCTATATAATAAATAAATAATGTTGCTATAATATACAGAAACATAATAGAAATGACAAAACCACATTCACTTTCATTGGTAATTTCGTATTTTCATAAACATCTACACCTTTCTTGTACAGAAACATTAGAGTAAATCTAATAGGCAATATGTTCAATGGAAATGATAATATCACATTGGCTCCTAGTAAACAATAAGCTAAATTAATAATGATATTCATAATGATTGGTTTAGAAGGGATTTTCATCATTAATAATATATCGCCTTTTGTATCTGTCGGAAAAGCCCAATAACCAAACAAACCAGTTGATACAAGTCTATAAATGAATAATTAATATTATATACGCAAAAAAGCATAAGAATAAAGCAATAACACTCACTTTTCTCATCTCACTTTCTATTGGATTAGATAATTCACTTTGTATTTGAAATGTATTCACTTGACAGGTGAATGAAAATAATATTATTGGTAATGCTGATATAGAGGATGTTGATAGATTGAACCATTTCACTGTATTATAACCATCAGTAGGATGATAATACATTGCATAGATAATCACTGAAAATGTGAAGAAAATACAACCAATTAAAGCGATTGAAGAGGTAAATGATAGTTTATCAATATTTTGATTGAATGATAGTGGTAACATCAATAACAGCCAAAATACTATAGTGATTGTTGTTCTGTTAATATAGATGGATTCAATACCAAAATAACTCAAGACTGGGACAAATAAATCTCCAACAGCTATCAAATATGCTATACAAGCACCATAACAGAATATAAACAATGAAGCTGATAGTAAATACACTCCAATTTGACCAATTGCCATTTGACATAACTGTTCATAGGATACTGCTCCTGTAACATTTCTTGCTTTACATAACATGTTTATTGAATATATTGTGGAGATCATTGCTAGCAAAGAGTAAATAATTCCCAAAGTCATTCCAGTTGAAGCTATGGCATATGGCATTGAGACTAATCCTGCACCTAGTGTAGCACTGCATAGATTAAACACTCCTCCCATCATTGAACCTTTTTTAAGACATGAAAAGCTATTCTTAGATTTTTCTTTATTTTCATCATCTGAATTTACATTATCAACATCTAATTTTAGAAACATAAAATTAATACCTGACAATCTTGTAATTGGGATTTGGATGTCAAAACTCCCTCTTTTCAACACTTTTATTGCTTTGAACGTGTCAATTAAATCGTTATCGATGTCCATATCACTGGTTTTAAGATCAAATACTTCCTTTTCACTCATTAGAAATAAAGTGAAGAATATATTCGTTACATTTAATTGTATTTTCTTATTTATCAATCCAATACAATAACAATAAGAAAGATATTTACATATTTATACCAATTAAATCATTAATGTTCCATATCTTTTGTTCTTCCGTTAGTTCTTTAGTTTTAAATCTCATTCCGTTAAGTATTCTCATATATCGATCAAATATTGTATCATTTTTATACATATAGTAAAATATTTTTAACCAACTTCTTGGTGTTAGATCTGGCATTCCTAAATATTCTTTCATTGGCTTATAAGATAAATAATTTACTGAATTTATTACATTAGAACGACTAAGATCATTAGCAAAATCATATATATTTTCTATATGAAAAGACTGGTAATTAAATTCATATATTCTAAAAGTTGATGTTTGTTTATTTGGCTTTATACTCCCACCTACATAATTTACTACAAATGCATTTCTGTTTTTATCCTTTACAACTCTAACTTCAGGAGAATGAGTATGACCTGAAATTACAGCAGTAACAACATCCCAGTATTTATTCAGCAACTCTTCCACTCTTTTACTATAATATTCGGCAAATTCATATGAATGAAGTGGTATATGATTCAATATAATTGCTTTTTTCTTTTCTTGTTTTGTTTTTCGAAGTATTGATTTTAACCATAATAATTGATCTGCTGGATCTTTCACAGGAGATAATACATTCCATGTTTCTACCCATAAACAATTCAATACTATTATTCTATTGTTATTAACTACATCAGTATAATAATATCCACCTTTCATGAAGTATTTGTAACTATAAAGAGGAATTGAAGGCTATTATATAAAAATTAGACATAATAACAATCTTACTTTCCATATTTCATAGATTATTTTAAAGTACCAATGAGGTAAGAATGAAGGAAGTTGATCTAAAGGAAAACTATCATGATTACCAATAGTTGGAATAATTGGAATATCTGGAAATATCGTATATAATAAATTTGCAATAATTTGCATAGGATGAGTTGTGTCATATAAGAATAATATATTTAAAGAATGATCTGGAATGTCTCCAGTGAACAATATTGCATCTAATGTATATTCTTTATGATTATTATAATAATTCTTTATCCAATAAAGTGTATCATTTATTAAACTGAATGGAGTACCACATCTTTCATCACCATATTCACCAGATAATCCTAAAAGAAAATAATATGAAATAGTAAATACTATAACTGTAGAATGGTAGTGATGATTTACGGCAACATCCAAATAATTCTGCAGGACAGTCAGCGTAGGCTCCTTTTACATAATCTATAACAATGATTGCTATTGACTAATACATGGATCGAAATGAAAATCTGATAGTTGCAACATGGTGTGATATCCATATACTACTGAAAATATTAATGTTAAGTTGAAATATTTCATTTATATTATCAAAAAGTGATAAAGTATTTTCTGCCAAACAAGTATTATTACTTTTTGCTTATATTTCAGTAATTTCTGATTTATTTTATGTATTACAGTCATTTATAAACATTTTCTTTAACCTTATACTCTATTTCACTAATTCATCCAGATCACTTTATTTAATCCTCAACATCTCAGATCACATCCCTTTTATACCACTATATCATATTAAACAAATCTGATATAATAATACATCTTATTAAAGTAAAACTGAAACTTAAAATTTTGAATTTTTGCCGTTTTTAATGGATGGTATGTTATAGTCTGACTATTTATCTATAGAATTTGATATAAACTATACTACTGCTGATGATAATCACACTGATAACCCATCACAACCGGGAGACAACAATGATGATTTAATCGCCATGGCTGAAGGT
Organism: Proteromonas lacertae; assembly: GCA_002245135.1. NCBI lineage: Eukaryota > Bigyra > Opalinata > Proteromonadidae > Proteromonas > Proteromonas lacertae. The sequence goes on from NGBS01001166.1 coordinate 134,032, forward strand.
CTTCTAGGAGACATTTCTTCCAATAACGGTGATGAACAAAAAGAGAATAATGTAGATGATAATATAGAGAAAACTGAAAATGCAACTGAAGAACAGAATAAAGAAAGTAATGAAGATGTTAAGCCTGCTCAAAATAATGATAATGATTTAAAAATAGATGATATTGATGATATAGAAGATGAATCACCAAAATCTATTCCAAAACAATTACCTCCAATAAATTTACCTTCACATAATTTTTTAGAACCAATAGAACCAAAGGAAAATAAAGAAGAAGTAAAAGAAGAAGATGTAAAAGAGGAAAGTGTAAATGAGGATAATCAAGAGAATAATCAGCCTAATAATGTTAATACCGATGATTTAAAAGAAGAAGATATTGATGATTTAGAATCAATAGATAACTCACCACCAAAACTAACAGAGGAGAATAAAGAAGATGAGAATAAAGAAGAAGAGAATAATAAACACGAAGAAACTGATAATTTGAGTGATTATGATGATTTAGACGATTTATTATCAGATAAGAAAGAGAATATAGTAAAAGAAAATGATGAAAAGGAGCAAGAAGAAGTTAAAGAAAAGGAAGATGAAAAGTAGTTAAGAGAATGAAGAAGAGAATGAAGAAGATAAAGAAGAAGTTAAAAAAGAAGTTACAACAGAAGAAGATAAAAATGAAGAAGATAAAAATAAAGAAGATAATGAAGAAGAGAATAAAGAAGAAGTGAAAGTAGTGGAAGAAGAGGTTAACAATGATAATAATGAAGAAGACACAACAAAAACCAATGATTTGAATGATTTATATGATTTTGATGATGTAAATACATTACTATCAGATAATCCAACAAATAAGCCAATAACAACTACAACAGAAGAAGAAAAAGAGAAAGAAGATGATAATATAGACAATATTGAAGAAAAGGGTGAAGAAAAACTTCATGAAAATGAGAATAATGACGAGGATAAATTAGATATATCAAACAATGGTGATAATAAGGAGGAAAAAGAAGAAGATATTGATGATTTAGAATCAATAGATAACTCACCACCAAAACCAACAGAAGAAGATAAAGAAGATGAAAATAAAGAAGAGAATAATAAACACGAAGAAACTGATAATTTGAGTGATTATGATGATTTAGACGATTTATTATCAGATAAGAAAGAGAATATAGTAAAAGAAAATGATGAAAAGGAGCAAGAAGAAGAAGAAGAAAAGGAGCAAGAAGTAGTTAAAGAAGATAAAAATGAAGAAGATAAAAATAAAGAAGATAATGAAGAAGAGAATAAAGAAGAAGAGGGAGAAGATAATGAAATTGAGAATAATGAAAATAATGAAAAAGAAAAACCAGATGATGAAGATGATGATGATAAAAGTGATGATAATTTAAATGATGATGTTTTAGATGATCTATTATCTGATAAAAAGAAGAATATGGAAGATAATGATGAAGAAGATGGTAATGAAGAAAAAGAAATTAAAGATGAAAATAATGAGAAAGAAAAAGATGAAAATGAAGATGATAAATTAGATTTATTAAATAGTAATGATGAAAAAGAAGAAAAAGATAACAATGAAGTAATAGATGAAGATAATAAAGAAAATGAAAATGAAAAAGAGGATAATGATGAAGATGAAGCAATGGATGATGATTTTGATGATGATTTTGGAGATACAATTGAAAAAGAGGAAGAACCAAAAGAAGAAAAGAAAGAAGAAGAAGAAAAGGAAGAAGAAATGAATAAAGAGAATGAAGAAGAAGAAAAACATTCAGAGGAAGAAAATAGTGAAAATGAAAAGGAAGAAAGTGATAAAGAAGAAAAAGAAGAAGATAAACATGAAGATATTAATGTCAATAAACAAAGTTTCCAAACCACAGAAGATGAACCACATTCAGTAACTGAAGGAGATGAATCAAAGCAAAGTCTTTTAATAACTAACAAAACAGATGATCAACAAGACAATAACGAATTATCAATAGTAAATGAACAAACTGATGAAGGAAGTAGTAAAGATATAAATGAGAATGAAGTGAATAATGTTGATAGACCATTATCATCACATGATGCTATTGGACAATATGGATATATAATGGAGAATGAAGAAATAGAGATGTCTGCTGTTGAGAATAATGATGATAATAATAATGAAGAAGAAATGTCTAATTATGACTTTTTACAAGAAAAACATCAACCAAATAAAGAAGATGAAGAAGATAAAGTAGATAATAATAATAAAGAAGAAGAAATAAAAGATAAGGAAGAAGAAGAAGAAGAAGAAAGGGAAGAAAATAATGATGATAATGAAGAAATGGAAAATAGTGAAGAAAATGAAAAAGTTGAAACTGAAAATGAAAAGAAAGAAGATAATGAGGAAGAAAAGGTTGATAATGATAATGAAAAAGAGGAGAAAAAGTCAAATGATAATATGGATGATGATTTCGATGATGATTTTGGAGAAGCAAGTGAAAAAGAAGAAGTTAATGAAGAAGAAAAAACCAAAAGATGAAAATGAGACAAAAGATGAGGATGAAATCAAAGATGAAATAGTTGAAGAGGATGAACAACAACAGCAAGAAAAAGAAGATGATGAAATAGAAAATGAAGATAATGATGAAGATGACATGAATGATCTATTAGCTGAAGCTCCATATCAATCACCAGCAATAAAGAAAGAAGAACAACAGCCAAAAGATGAAGAAATTAAAGAAGAAATAGATGAAGATAATCAACACGAAAAGTCTCAAGAAAATGAAGAACCAAAAGTAGAAGAAGAAAATCCAAAAGAAGAAGAGATAAAGGATGAAATAGTTGAAGAAGATAATCTGAAGGAAGAACCAAAAGAAGAAACTGTTAAAAAGACTGAAGATGTAAAAGTTAATGATGAAGAAGATATGAATAATCTATTAGCTGAACCTCCATATCAGTCACTAGCAATAAAGAAAGAAGAACAACAACCAAAAGAGGAAGAAGCAAAAGTTGAAGAAGAAATTAAAGAAGAATTACCAAAAAATGTCGAAGAAAAGACTGAAGTGAAAGAAGAAACAACACCAGATAAAAGTCCAAATGATTCAACAAAACATCATCATCACCACCATCATGATAAAGATAAAACCAAAGAAGTAAAACCAATACACAAACATAGTAGTAATAGTTCAAGATCAGAAACAGTAGAACCAACAAACTCAAAGAAAGATAAAATGAAGAAAAAACGATCAACAACCACTACTACTACAACTACTCAAGATAAGAAAAGTAAACATGATATTACCACATCTTCATCTAAGCCAGTACCTTCATCATTACCAAATATAAACACAAAAACAGAAGTGAAAAGGAAATCAAGAGTTCCAAACTTTGATTCACCTACTAAATCTTCTATAAAATCAAAGCCACCTCGATCAGATAGCAAAAAGAGAAATCCTTCAATTAAAAAGAATAGTACTACAAATGATTTATATTATGAAAAACCAGCTTCACCTAGAAGTGGTGCAAAAAGTGCAGAAGCACCAGTTCTTATGGATCAGGCAGTTGATTTAGAGAATGATGATTTAGAAACCCCATTAGATGAATATGAAGAAATGCTTCATGTATCTATTATTATATTATATTTATTATGTATAGAAACAAGTTGCTGAATTAATCAAAGAAAGAAAAGAAGCAGTGGATGATGCAAAAGAAATGAAACAATTAATAGACACATTTTTAACATCAGCAGATAAAATCAAAAATATTCTTAGAAAATTTGAGAAAAAGTTTGGATATAGTAATAATACATCCCTATTGTTACGTACAATGAATTCACATATGCCTGACATACAGAAAGCAATGAATTTATATTTAGATCCAAAGAAAAGATCACCTCAACCACATTATGATGCAATAATTGATAAGAAATTATCATTACCATTATTAGTTAAAACACCACATAAATTACCACCAGAGCCGTTACCTCCTGCTGCAATGAGATCAATGATGGTAAGACAACAGAAATATGTTGTTCAATCTAGACCTGAGTTTGATACAAGACAAACACAATTACCTCCAACTTTTGATGATATTGCTAGAAGGAATAGAAGAGATTATATTTATGAAAAACCTCGTGTATAAATACTGATTCTTATTATGTTTTATATATAGAAACATCGTCTACATCCTTATGCTCAATAAACCTATTAAATATTTAAGTCTATTTTGTTTTCATTTACTTATGATGTTAGTATGTACTGAAAAAATGTAGAACATCTGTTTTTATAGGGAATATTTAAATCACTTTTCATTTATTTTATTGCATCTATCATTTTAATAATACAATTAATTTATTACATTCTAATATTAAGGATGCTTCTGTTTTATTTTACAAAAGGAGAGTATGAAGCAAAATGTGAATGTAAATTGGTTAGAACTATAACAGAACTTTGGTGTTAGATTGTTCATATAATAAGGCAATTGTAATAGGGTGTATATTACTGCAAAGTTAAGAAGTCAGTATGGATGATTAATGCCACTTGGCTCCCAACAGTCAAAATGATACTCAGAATTATTGATATCATCAGTACAATCCATTTTTAATATTCATCATTGTAAATGGTAATCCGATGAAGTCGTAATTCATTCAAAAATTATAAAAATGAATTTAAAATCATTTTGATTGGTTCGTTTCATCATCATTCACTTTTATTTCATTTAATCATTTTCATTTAAAAAGAATGTCTGGTCTCCCAGAAGGTCACTTTTTGTTCACTAGTGAGAGTGTAAATGAAGGTCATCCAGGTATAATTTAAAACTAAGAGTTCAACTACTATATTTTAGATAAAATTTGTGATATTGTAAGTGATGCGATATTAGATGCTTGTTTAGCTCAAGATCCTAACAGTAAAGTAGCTTGCGAGACCTGCACAAAGACGAAGATGATAATGGTGTTTGGTGAGATAACAACCAAAGCTACAGTGAACTATGAGAAAGTAGTTCGTGATGCGATAAAAGATATCGGTTATGACAGTGATGATAAGGGTTTAGACTATCAATCTGTGAATGTGATAGTAGCTATTGAAGAACAAAGTGTTGATATTGCTCAAGGAGTACATGTAGGTCGTGCTCCCGAAGAACAAGGTGCTGGTGATCAAGGTATAATGTTTGGTTATGCCACAAATGAAACAGAAGATTATATGCCAGCTACTGCTTATTATGCTAATAGATTAGGTTATAAACTAACCGAAGTTCGTAAGAATGGTACTCTTCCATGGGTTCGTCCAGATGGTAAAACTCAAGTAACAATGGAATATAAGAAAGAAGGCAACAAATTAATTCCTGTTCGTGTTCACACAATAGTAATCTCAACTCAACACAGTCCTGATGTTTCAAACGAAAAGATTCATGAAGATTTAATGACTTATGTAATAAAGCCAATAATTCCAAGTGAATTATTAGATGATAAGACAATATATCATTTAAATCCAAGTGGTCGATTTATAATAGGTGGTCCACATGGTGATGCTGGTTTAACAGGTCGTAAAATCATAGTTGATACTTATGGTGGTTGGGGCGCTCATGGAGGAGGTGCTTTCAGTGGTAAAGATCCAAGTAAAGTTGATCGAAGTGCTGCATATGCTGCTCGTTGGATTGCTAAGAGTTTAGTTCATGCTAATTTATGTGATCGTGTTTTAGTTCAATTAAGTTATGCAATTGGTATAAATCATCCCTTATCAATTTATGTTGATACTTATGGAACTGGTAAGAAGAGTGATACTGAATTAATTGATATAATAAATAAGAATTTCGATTTACGTCCTGGTTGTATAATTCGTGATTTAGGATTAACAAGTGCTATATATCGTAAGACAGCTGCTTATGGTCATTTTGGTCGAAAAGAACAAGCTTTCACTTGGGAAACTCCAAAAGATTTGAGTGTATAAGCTGTGAGTAATTTTAACATATTCTCAATATTTACATAAACATTGTATAGATAGACTAACCCTTTAATACTATAAAATAATATAAATTTGTTTTGTTTTTAAATAAAAATCAAAAGTTGAAATATAGTGAAGATGATGATGATATTATTAACAATGATATATAGTTATATTTATTCAATCTGATGAAAAAGAAATAAATGAAAATATATTCGTTTCATTTATTTTAGAAATGTTAAAATAATGCTGTAGATGATGATATAACATCATCAATATTGAGATATGGTTGTAGAGAAATATGATGAAAAGAGGATGGTAAAAGTGTTAGATGTATGTGAAATGATATATATAGTAACGGTAGGCTCTGTGACTTAAACGGCTCTTCTTTCAAAATTTTATATAGGAAAAGTATACTTTTGTCCCAAAATGAAAATCTATTTTGCAACTTAAAGTTTCAAAATAGAATTCAACTTCTATAAATGAATAAGTATACATTGAAGTAATTCTTGAACTCAAAAAGATAAACACTATAAAAACAAATTTATAATCAATATAATTCTATAAATGGAATATATAATAATTTTAATTAATGATTGTTATTCTTTAAATCACTCTCATGTTAACCAAACATTTATAATATTTTCATCATACTCACCTCCTGGTTTGTTAGGAATTAAACAAATGTTATCTGGAGCAACAGTTACTTTAATCTGTTTCTGATCCAATTCATCTTGTACATTAAAGCCTTTGGTTAAAACAAGTGGTTTAACATCAGATCCTTCTAATAATAATATTGGCCTTTTATCATCACAACTATAATTTACACATACTTTTCCATTTTCTTTATAAGGAAATATAACTACTCTAATCTTTGTTGTATCATGTTCAAAGAGAAATGCTTTATTAATAAACTCTTCCACAGCTTCAGTAATTATCTTTTTCCATTCTGGAATACCACCATCACTATCTTTAACTGAAATCTTTCTTGGTCTTAATTTGTCGTCCTTATATGTCACACTACTAATTACAGTGTTGTCAATCTTTAAAGTGAAGTGATTACCTTTGTCAAATGTTGAAGCATCATAAATATTACCAATTATATCTATCTTAAAATTTTTGTCTAACTGTAGCTTTCTGTATGTTCTATCCTTTGAATGATCGAATTTCCACTGTTTGATTTCACCAGGATTAGTATCATCTGTTGTCATCTTCTTTGAAGCTCTTTTAGCACCGCCATCATTTCTTTTCTGCTTCTTGATAGGTTGAATTACCTCATTGTCTTCACCTTGAGGTTCTGTTACTGGTCCATCTTCAGCATTGATATCTTCTCCTTGTAATTCTGTAGTTTCATTTGGAACATCCATTTTACCTTTCACAATTCTTGCTTCAAATCCTTCTAATGGATGTATTTTCATTTGCTATTGTTGTTAAATGAGAATATAATGTAATACTTTAAATTTATATACAACATCTTCATACTGCTGTTGCATTGTCTTTGTTTCTTCTTTCTTAGCAGCTGTTGCTATAGCTCTTTTCTTTGGTGGTAAAGCTGGAGGATTTGGATTTTCACTTAATGAAAGTTGCATGTTAAAATATCTTGAAAACTACAAGAAAACTTGGAATGAAATTGGGACAATAATTAAAATTATTGTATGTCGTTTCACGAATCGTCACTAAATTTTGTTTTTTTATTTTAGTTTGGATTTTCTCTCTATATTTAGAGTTATATTTAATTCTATAGATTTTGTGGTTCTAGCAGTCTATGTCTCTAGAAGCAAAGAGACAAGATTATGAAATAAAGAGGAAGCACATATTAAGAAGTAATCAAGAAGAAGGCAACTATGTAGTATATATACGGATATCTACGAGATTGCTCCTACGGAGATTGCTGTTACAGAGGGATTCTTCCTAAAGGTACCATCTCCCAAAGGTGGAGTATTATTGATCAAAGGATCTTTTCGATCTAGGAGTAATTTTGTAAAGGCAATTTTCATTCCTTAAGTGTTTTCTAAATGGCCTTTACAAGTGTTTATCACCAAGAGAGGTTGAAGTTGAAGTTTTTTAGCGACGATGATGACTTTGAAATAGCTTTTTAATGTAATTGAGGAAACGTGGGAACATGAAGCTAACAATTGTATACTTTTTACCAATTCTTAACTCCAGAATTTCCACTCTGTTCTCAACTACTCTGGAGTTCTTATAATTCACCATGCATCGTAATAATAATAATAATATTTTTGTAAGTGTTCTTTATGCATTTCAATGGCAAGTTCAACTCAGAGGATCGGTTCACCAGATCATTGACACCGACAAGAACTTCATCATCCAGCTCCTGAATGTTACCTTCCTACGATTCAACAATGGAGAGCTCAAGTGCTGGAGGAACATCTCCGAGGAGCAGAAGAACCAGATGCTAATGATTGCCGAAAAGCAATGCAAGATCCAGGCAAAGTACAATGTTGCTTTACCAGCCTCTCCCGATAACGTTAAGCAAGTCTATGTTGTTGTAAGCAAAGTCACCCATAGATAAGAACTGCACTGATAAGGGATACTGTAAAAATGAAATTGTCTTGTGGGTAAAGAACTATCAACTCACGATCAAGAGAAATCTTTACATCGATATCATCTATCCCAAGTATGAGGTGATCTCTCCGATCATCGTCCTTTAGATGATGTTCACGATACCACTTTAATTGACAGTTGCTCCTCGGCCAGTGACCACGTAGAAGCGATGGAAGATGTTCTCGGTCTTGAGGGTGTCGGAGTACATTTCAAAGGTAAACTTAATATCTTGATCCATTCTCTTGCCTTGTCTATTTTGGAGATCGAATAAGCCAAAGTTACTAAAGTTGAGTACCTCGATGAACTTATCTTCCTCCTGAACGTAGTTGTACTGATCGTGCCAGCTACAGGCTAGCAAAGGCTTTATCATGTGGTAGTTATCATAGTCCTTGAGGTTAACAAAGTCTGGGTTGTATTGGAAGTCATTGATAAGCCATCTGAACTTGGTACTTTGCTTATCTAGCTTCTGGATCTTGTCGTTCCCATCATAAGGACGATAAGCAATGAACTTGATGTACTTACCGAGACTACTATTCAAGGTAAAGGTATATCGTAAGAAGTCCATGCCGGAGCTGCTAGTGACAGTGAAGCAATGGAAGTCATTGAAGTCAATTGTTTTGTTAAGGCAGTACTTGATCGTGTTGTCATTACAGGCTGGATCGTTGTTAATCTTCACGTAGAAGTAGAAGTTGTCTAGGCTTACTTTTACCTTGGGTTCTATCATCTTTGCTTTTACTGGATCGGTCATCTCCTTAGCTGTGCTATCCTTCATCTCATTGAACTTAGTACTCTTACTTTCCTTAGGGTTGTAGAAACCATCAGCCTTACCGGATCTCAAAGTGATGAATAGCTTCTCCGAGAAGAAGACATCTGTTGCTGAACTAAGTATTGTATTAAAGAGCTCTCCAAGGAAGATCTTTACAAGGTGTTGGTAATGCCCGTCCTTTAATTTTTCTACTTTAAACTCCTTGACTTCATAGTCCTCAGTGTCTTTGCTTTCCTCAGCATAGCAGCCATCAAAGTAAACCTTCTGATTATACTTATCAATATTCTTTCTTGCTACATGAACCATCATTTGCCGGAACAACTCATACTGATGATCTGCATATAGTAACTGAACTCCATTGGAGTTGTAGACTTTGATCTCAGTCAAGTTGTATGAGTTGAATAACACGTAAGTATCGTAAAAGAACTTCCAATCCCCTGCCTTATCAGTATTCTTACTATCAGGATCTATAGTCTTTCTATTGTTACCATAATAGTCAACGTAGAATTGGATGTAACTCTTGCTTAAGTTGCTGCAGTAATTACCAGGGAGTTCAAAGGTGATCTCAGGAGTCATGCATTGCTCTGGGCAGTCGACCTTAGGATAAGATTGAGTAGGAGTAAGCTTTATCGTCTGGTAGAGTGGATTCATGACTGGGATGATAGGAGCATGTTGTTGCTCCTTGGGGATGATCACTTGAGTTGACATTGCTTATAACTCCTTAGAATACACAAAGGAAATGATTCAATGGAAAGGAACTTAGAATAAGTCTACCTCGAAGTTGTAGTCATGCATCTTGAGGTCTAGCTGGAAGCCATCTTGTTGGGTAATGCTAACGATTACTTGACCTTCTGTGTAGTTACCTAATTGCTTTGCTCGGGAGATGAGATCGTTGTTGTTGAAGGCAATGTAAGGCTGGGTAAAATCCACGATAGGGAAAGTTTCTAGGATCTTGGAGTCTTGATCTTGGTTCACCATTTCCATCCTGATGATTACAGAGTCTATCCAGATGATCGTAGGCTCTCCAGGTAATGTTACTTCTGGATACTTGTAAGTCAATAGACCGGATGAAGTGTGTTGATGATCAGCTAGGATATATTGAGTATCTCCCATCCCGAGGAATCGATAAGCAATCCCTGGAGACTTTAACTTGATAGAGCAGATGAAGGCTCCTGTGTATTCATTACCAGCGCTGTTGTTTACTTAAAGGCCGATGACATTGCTAGCTCCTGTAAAGGTTAAGTTGGTGGTGTAAATATGATGAGGATCAGAGGACGTGCAATTCTTCTTACTAAAGGCTGTTGATGGATCGAACATAAGGAGGTTGCTTCCTGTACTACTTGCTTCTAACTCTGGATGGACGGTCTTTATCACTTTGATAACTTCTCCTTGAGTGAGTTTCTCAAAGGGACTGTAGAACATCGCAAGGAGCTCATCACCACTATAGTCTCCTTTAGGGATCGTCATGTTGTAGTTGAACTCTACGTGTTCATACTTATCTCCTACAGTACGGATAGCGATCTGGAAGACATAGGTCATCTGGTCATTGACTCCTTCTTGGACAACATAGAAGGAGTTGGGGATGCTAGCATACTTCAAGGCAATGTACTTGTAGATGTCCTTCCTTACATCGGTGGGGATAGCAATGATCAATTCATACTTGTTCTTCTGGGCAATTCTTCTAGCTGAGCTAATGCTAATCGTTCTTGTTTGGTTGGACATGTCCGAGAAAAATGAACTTAAGGAAAAGATTGAATAACGATTTACCATAAGTCTCTTACTTACGTCTTCGATAAAGCTTCCATAAGGGGATTCTTCTTCCTACCTTGCCATATCCGAAGAGTCTTTTGACTGCTTGAAAGCCATTGTCCAGGGATGTTCCGAAGTTACCAAGGTTCTGAACTAACCCAGCAGCATTTCCAATCACTTGTTGTGGGTTGCTCCATAAGGTTCCTTTATTGTAAGCATCTCTGAGGTTAAGTAAGTTCCTTCCGAAGTCTGTAGTGGTTCCGACTGCTCCAATCGTGTTGTTGGTGATGTCCATGAAGCTCTGGTACATTGTCGGTCCAAAGGAAGTCTTGATCATCTCATCGGAGAAGTTCAAGAGGCCTTTGATCTCTGGGTTGTTGATATAATTGAAGACTGCTCTGATAACATCACTGTTCGTAGCTACGGTGTTGGTAGCGTTCCTTAAGTTCTCGATGAAGCTGATTATACTTGTCCTGATCAATGGTTTCTGATCAGGAGCTGCGTACTTGTACTTCTCGATCATTGATTGTAAGTTGCTAAGAACGTTGTTGATCTGGGCAGTGTTCTGTTGATAGACTAGATGGGGATTGCTCATCCATTGATTTTGTTTAGCCTGCTGCTGTAAGCTAGGATGACTTACCGATGGATTACGATAGTAAGTTGATTGATTGGGATAGAGTGCTGAGAGGTTCCTTGAAGCTGGAGTGTTTATGTTACCAACAAAGTCTCGGTAGTTGTAGTAGTTGGCTTTACCGTACTGGTTAATCATGTTGGCCTTGTAAAGTTCTCTTGTTGGGGAGTTGTTTACCATAGTACTTGATTGTATATTGCTGGGGGTTCAGTTCATCGATACTAGCTGCTGATTGTTACCTTCCATTACCTTGGCGTTGTTCTCCATCATCTTCACGGTCATTGCTGAGAGCTTCTTAACATCGGTGATGCCTTCAACCTTCTTATTGAACTCCTCCAACAATTGCTTCTTGATGATCACCAGAGGATCATCACTTGTCTTTACCTTCTTGGGACTCTTGCTACTTGCCTTGCTTCTCATCGTCTTTACTAGAGAGAAATGGGCTACTAGAGATCGGAGGAGTCTACTTCATTGCCATGGACATTGATATCGACATCCTTGTAATGATCAGTGATTGCCTGGTAGTACTTCTTGTAAAGGTCAGAGTAGTGACTGCTAGGAGTTGCTTTACATTGCTTCAATCTCTTGATGATCAGCTCCTTGAGCTTTGCCTTTTGCTTCTTGTTGAGTTTCTTAGTCATAACAAGACTATACTTAAGGGAAAAGAATTACTGGGGATAGACATGCTTATGTTATCGCTTTAAGAGCTTTCTTCTTCTTCTTCATAGCACTGTTAAGTTCCTTGTCGAATTCTTCAACATCGTCTAAGTAGTTGTCTAAGCAGTAGGATGGATTGAGTCGGCTAGTTCATTGAAGACTGTATAGGAGTATGTAGTCTTGAGTGAGTCCATTACCTTATTGATATCCTCAGAGGTAGGTTTCTTTGATTCATCATCATCATCAGCAGCAGCAGTAGTAGTAAGTAGTTGACTTAGTAAGGCCATTGTATTCTCATCATCATCATCGGAGCTTCCTCTGGCTCCTTGTTTCATCATCATCATCATCATTGTTAAAGGGTCAAGATCCTCGGAGGAGTCATTTACTTCATGGTCAGCTTCAATGCTCTTCATGATTGTAGTAACTACAAGGAAGCAAGGAGTTGATATCGCATCTATGATGGAGTCAGTTTTGTAAGCAACTCTCTTGCTCTTACTCTTGGCCTTCTTGGGGATCAACGATCTTGCCATCCTTTGACTCATCAACTCATTGTTCTCCAAGGCAGTAAGATAGTCGCTAGCTACATTGTAAGCTCCTTGGAGTTCTGCATCCTTACCCATCATCGGATGCTTTGTGGTGTAATCTCTGAGCATTCCTCGGAGTTCATCTATCCTTTGATTCCTTCTTCACCAGATAGCTCCTTGACGTTCTCTTGCTAGTGATTGTAAGTAAGCTTCATGAATGTCATTTAATCATCCTTGTCTACTCCATTGCCTTTGAAAAGTGCTCTTCGTCTATTAGCTAAGTTGAATCTCTTAAACTTGTTCATGATTGCTGCTGGAAAAAGAGATATTGCGAGTAACTTCTTATAAGTACATCCTCCCTGAGTTGTTTACTCATAGTTTTTTACTTCCTGGATCTCGTTGTTATCATCCTCATCCTTGTCTTCATCTTTAGACTCCTTCTCTACCTCGATAACTTCCTCAAGGTGTTTTCTTAAGCTAGTAATCTCTTCATCAGTCATGTCTTCAATAAGCTCAGCATCTAGGTGTTCATCGTGTAAGTGATGACTACTTCGGTCTCTTTCTAACTCTGGTTGTTAAACTTCTTCAGTCTTGACATCTCTGGACAACTCACTTGATTGTTGTTGTTCCCCGTATGGCGGAACTCTATATTCCAGAATGATTCAATCAAAACTAATATGATATTCATGATGTTCGGAGTTAGTTATTAACAAATATATAGTTAGTTTGTCATATGACCTACATCTGTGATATACTTTTTTATGAACTTCATTATTATCAATATTAAACTAATTTTTGTATATTTTCTATTTTAATGTATCAGTAACTAATACAGTCTAAAATACATTATCTGATATGAATAGAATTCACTATTTTTAATGTTAAGGCTGTCAAAAAAGAAAAAAGAAAAAATAAGTTCAAGCCTCACTCAAGCCTGCTCTTTAATTTCCTTTTTTATTACCTTAACATTAAAAATAGTGAATTCTATTCATATCAGATAATGTATTTTAGACTGTATTAGTCACTGATACATTAAAATAGAAAATATACAAAAATTAGTTTAATATTGATAATAATGAAGTTCATAAAAAAGTGTATCACAGATGTAGGTCATATGACAAACTAACTATATATTTGTTAATAACTAACTCCGAACATCATGAATATCATATTAGTTTTGATTGAATCATTCTGCAATATAGGGTTCCGCCATACGGGGAACAACAATTGTAACTCTGGCAATGCTGTTGATCATCAACATCCTTCACTTCTCTGAGATAGCTATCCTTGTAAGTTCATTAACAGTATGGAGAATAAATCCATCAATGCCTTAAGAATGATAGGAGAGATCACCTCATACTTGGGATAGATGATATCGATGTAAAGATTTCTCTTGATCGTGAGTTGATAGTTCTTTACCCACAAGACAATTTCATTTTTACAGTATCCCTTATCAGTGCAGTTCTTATCTATGGGTGACTTTGCTTACAACAACATAGACTTGCTTAACGTTATCGGGAGAGGCTGGTAAAGCAACATTGTACTTTGCCTGGATCTTGCATTGCTTTTCGGCAATCATTAGCATCTGGTTCTTCTGCTCCTCGGAGATGTTCCTCCAGCACTTGAGCTCTCCATTGTTGAATCGTAGGAAGGTAACATTCAGGAGCTGGATGATGAAGTTCTTGTCGGTGTCAATGATCTGGTGAACCGATCCTCTGAGTTGAACTTGCCATTGAAATGCATAAAGAACACTTACAAAAATATTATTATTATTATTACGATGCATGGTGAATTATAAGAACTCCAGAGTAGTTGAGAACAGAGTGGAAATTCTGGAGTTAAGAATTGGTAAAAAGTATACAATTGTTAGCTTCATGTTCCCACGTTTCCTCAATTACATTAAAAAGCTATTTCAAAGTCATCATCGTCGCTAAAAAACTTCAACTTCAACCTCTCTTGGTGATAAACACTTGTAAAGGCCATTTAGAAAACACTTAAGGAATGAAAATTGCCTTTACAAAATTACTCCTAGATCGAAAAGATCCTTTGATCAATAATACTCCACCTTTGGGAGATGGTACCTTTAGGAAGAATCCCTCTGTAACAGCAATCTCCGTAGGAGCAATCTCGTAGATATCCGTATATATACTACATAGTTGCCTTCTTCTTGATTACTTCTTAATATGTGCTTCCTCTTTATTTCATAATCTTGTCTCTTTGCTTCTAGAGACATAGACTGCTAGAACCACAAAATCTATAGAATTAAATATAACTCTAAATATAGAGAGAAAATCCAAACTAAAATAAAAAAACAAAATTTAGTGACGATTCGTGAAACGACATACAATAATTTTAATTATTGTCCCAATTTCATTCCAAGTTTTCTTGTAGTTTTCAAGATATTTTAACATGCAACTTTCATTAAGTGAAAATCCAAATCCTCCAGCTTTACCACCAAAGAAAAGAGCTATAGCAACAGCTGCTAAGAAAGAAGAAACAAAGACAATGCAACAGCAGTATGAAGATGTTGTATATAAATTTAAAGTATTACATTATATTCTCATTTAACAACAATAGCAAATGAAAATACATCCATTAGAAGGATTTGAAGCAAGAATTGTGAAAGGTAAAATGGATGTTCCAAATGAAACTACAGAATTACAAGGAGAAGATATCAATGCTGAAGATGGACCAGTAACAGAACCTCAAGGTGAAGACAATGAGGTAATTCAACCTATCAAGAAGCAGAAAAGAAATGATGGCGGTGCTAAAAGAGCTTCAAAGAAGATGACAACAGATGATACTAATCCTGGTGAAATCAAACAGTGGAAATTCGATCATTCAAAGGATAGAACATACAGAAAGCTACAGTTAGACAAAAATTTTAAGATAGATATAATTGGTAATATTTATGATGCTTCAACATTTGACAAAGGTAATCACTTCACTTTAAAGATTGACAACACTGTAATTAGTAGTGTGACATATAAGGACGACAAATTAAGACCAAGAAAGATTTCAGTTAAAGATAGTGATGGTGGTATTCCAGAATGGAAAAAGATAATTACTGAAGCTGTGGAAGAGTTTATTAATAAAGCATTTCTCTTTGAACATGATACAACAAAGATTAGAGTAGTTATATTTCCTTATAAAGAAAATGGAAAAGTATGTGTAAATTATAGTTGTGATGATAAAAGGCCAATATTATTATTAGAAGGATCTGATGTTAAACCACTTGTTTTAACCAAAGGCTTTAATGTACAAGATGAATTGGATCAGAAACAGATTAAAGTAACTGTTGCTCCAGATAACATTTGTTTAATTCCTAACAAACCAGGAGGTGAGTATGATGAAAATATTATAAATGTTTGGTTAACATGAGAGTGATTTAAAGAATAACAATCATTAATTAAAATTATTATATATTCCATTTATAGAATTATATTGATTATAAATTTGTTTTTATAGTGTTTATCTTTTTGAGTTCAAGAATTACTTCAATGTATACTTATTCATTTATAGAAGTTGAATTCTATTTTGAAACTTTAAGTTGCAAAATAGATTTTCATTTTGGGACAAAAGTATACTTTTCCTATATAAAATTTTGAAAGAAGAGCCGTTTAAGTCACAGAGCCTACCGTTACTATATATATCATTTCACATACATCTAACACTTTTACCATCCTCTTTTCATCATATTTCTCTACAACCATATCTCAATATTGATGATGTTATATCATCATCTACAGCATTATTTTAACATTTCTAAAATAAATGAAACGAATATATTTTCATTTATTTCTTTTTCATCAGATTGAATAAATATAACTATATATCATTGTTAATAATATCATCATCATCTTCACTATATTTCAACTTTTGATTTTTATTTAAAAACAAAACAAATTTATATTATTTTATAGTATTAAAGGGTTAGTCTATCTATACAATGTTTATGTAAATATTGAGAATATGTTAAAATTACTCACAGCTTATACACTCAAATCTTTTGGAGTTTCCCAAGTGAAAGCTTGTTCTTTTCGACCAAAATGACCATAAGCAGCTGTCTTACGATATATAGCACTTGTTAATCCTAAATCACGAATTATACAACCAGGACGTAAATCGAAATTCTTATTTATTATATCAATTAATTCAGTATCACTCTTCTTACCAGTTCCATAAGTATCAACATAAATTGATAAGGGATGATTTATACCAATTGCATAACTTAATTGAACTAAAACACGATCACATAAATTAGCATGAACTAAACTCTTAGCAATCCAACGAGCAGCATATGCAGCACTTCGATCAACTTTACTTGGATCTTTACCACTGAAAGCACCTCCTCCATGAGCGCCCCAACCACCATAAGTATCAACTATGATTTTACGACCTGTTAAACCAGCATCACCATGTGGACCACCTATTATAAATCGACCACTTGGATTTAAATGATATATTGTCTTATCATCTAATAATTCACTTGGAATTATTGGCTTTATTACATAAGTCATTAAATCTTCATGAATCTTTTCGTTTGAAACATCAGGACTGTGTTGAGTTGAGATTACTATTGTGTGAACACGAACAGGAATTAATTTGTTGCCTTCTTTCTTATATTCCATTGTTACTTGAGTTTTACCATCTGGACGAACCCATGGAAGAGTACCATTCTTACGAACTTCGGTTAGTTTATAACCTAATCTATTAGCATAATAAGCAGTAGCTGGCATATAATCTTCTGTTTCATTTGTGGCATAACCAAACATTATACCTTGATCACCAGCACCTTGTTCTTCGGGAGCACGACCTACATGTACTCCTTGAGCAATATCAACACTTTGTTCTTCAATAGCTACTATCACATTCACAGATTGATAGTCTAAACCCTTGTCATCACTGTCATAACCGATATCTTTTATCGCATCACGAACTACTTTCTCATAATTCACTGTAGCTTTGGTTGTTATCTCACCAAACACCATTATCATCTTCGTCTTTGTGCAGGTCTCGCAAGCTACTTTACTGTTAGGATCTTGAGCTAAACAAGCATCTAATATCGCATCACTTACAATATCACAAATTTTATCTAAAATATAGTAGTTGAACTCTTAGTTTTAAATTATACCTGGATGACCTTCATTTACACTCTCACTAGTGAACAAAAAGTGACCTTCTGGGAGACCAGACATTCTTTTTAAATGAAAATGATTAAATGAAATAAAAGTGAATGATGATGAAACGAACCAATCAAAATGATTTTAAATTCATTTTTATAATTTTTGAATGAATTACGACTTCATCGGATTACCATTTACAATGATGAATATTAAAAATGGATTGTACTGATGATATCAATAATTCTGAGTATCATTTTGACTGTTGTGAGCCTCATGTTTTTGAAAAACAAATGTCCTTGATATATGAATTGCATATTTGATAATGGATCATTGCTTATTAGTAATTTTTACGATTACTTTATTAGTTAGAATGTTAATTAGAAGTGATGTGATGAGTCATTTTTGAGTGATGTTTAAAATATATGATGAAAATCATAATTCATGATATTTGAGAGTAATACAAAATGAGATTACTAGTTATTGAAGAAAATAAAAGAGTGATTTTAGATAATTTTTATGATTTATTGAGTTTATTTCTAATAATACTGTATTTCACTATATTCAACACAAAATGTATTAAAATTTACAATCTAAACCTATTGATAATTATTAATTATTCCATTTTCTGTTCTAATTTCGCATTTTCAATTCTAGCAGCACTTAAACTTGCTTCCAAATTCTTATTGGATGATTTTAATTCCATTATTTGTTTTTTCAAATACTCCACCTCACTTAATTTACATTCATATTTGGTATTGATAATATTCAGTTTCTTGTGATATTCAACTATCTGTTTCTCCAATTCTGACTTGGAATCATATATTGAATCTTTCAAATTAGATTCTTCTCCTAATTCTTTCTGTAAATTACTCATCTATTGAGATAATCATATATATATATATACATTTAGTTTTGCTTCATCTAGTAATAATGTATATTCATGTAATTTAACAGATAGTTTAGATATATTTTCTTCAAGCTGTTCAATATATAAACTCTTTTCTTTTAGATCTTTCTCTAAATTTTGTTTTATTTCAAGTAATTTATTCTTATCAAGTCCTACTGAATTTAACTCTTTTACAATATCTTTACTTCCTTTTTTTAACGCATTTACTTGTCTAGTTAGTAGTTTATTCTCATCACATACCTCTCTGTATTGCATATAAATATCTTTTATTTCTTCATCTTTCATTTTCATTTGTGTATCATAATTATCAAGTTGGGTTGTTTGTTTATCTATTTGATTTAATAATTATTATTAATAATATATACTTAATTGTTGTTTCAGTTTTGTAATTTCTGAGTTTAATCTTCCATTCTCTTCAAATAAATTCTGATTCTCATGTGTAACATTCTTTAAATCGGTAATATAATTCTTTAATTCTCCTTTCTTTAGTTGTAATTCATTATACAATTTTTCCTTTTCATCTTTCAGTCTTTCAATCTTTGATTCATATTCCTTTATTCTCTTTTCACTTCTATTTACGATTAACATATATTCAGATAATTGATTTCTTTCGTTTAACTCATTCTGTTGTGATGTTATTCGTTGATTTACTTCTTCATTGTATTTACTTTCTAAATCGTTATATTGAAGTGTCAATTGATCAAGTTCATCCTATATATAACATATATATATATATATTATTCATATTAAATATATATACAGTTATTTCATCTTTCTCTTTATCTATCAATATAATATTACTTCTCAATGAATTAATCTCATTTATTAAATCAGCTTGAGTTAGGTTTGAGTTTTCCAGTTGAAAAATGTTTTGATTATATTGTAGTGATGATTGATTATTATTCATTTTAACATCATTTAATTCTATTTTTAGATTATTGATAATCATATCTTTATTTCTAATGTCTTGTTCAAATATTCTATTTTGAGTATTCAAAGTGTTAACTTCATTCCTTAATGCTGATAATTCTATTATCTTTTGTTGATCATATTCACTGCTAATAATACCTTCATAGGGTGGAGGTGGTGGAATATCAATATCTACTGAATCACACTGTTGATATACTAAATCCTTCTATTATATCAGATAATTAATTATAAAATAATACACTTATATTTGTATTTGTATTAATCTGTATTGGGCTTGATAAGGTTTGATACATCTCCAACATATTATCTTTCTCATTTATTATCTGATATAATCTGTTTATCTCCTCATCTCTTCTATTTATTTCATATTTCAGTTTTTCATTTTCTTCACTTAAATCATGTTTTATCACTGTATAATCAACTGCATTTCTATTACTATTATCATCATCGTTACTATCAGAATTTTCATTTAATTGTTGCTGTAATTTAGATATTATTTCATCTTTCCTATTCAGTTCATTTTCATAACTCATTGTTTTCATTAAAGTATCTTGCAATTGTGTTTGTAAGGAATCTATAAATTGATTATTGTTATTCTCTTCTTCTATTATATTAATATCTTCATAATTATTAAACATCAATGTATTTGCAAGACTTATTCTTTATATTATCTAATTCTTCTTTTACTATTTCATATTTCAGTTTCACATCTTTATTCTAAAAAGGAAAATAAATATATTAACATATAAATAATACTTCATTTAATATTTCTTCATTTAATGATCTATTTGCTGATTCTAATTCAGATTTCTCTTCTTCTATTGCAGTATAACTCTTCTTCAAATCACTTATTTCTTTATTCAGCTGTTCTACTGTTTTGTTCAATTCTTCTATTTTTCTTACATTATCTAATTTATGTTTGTCTTTTGCAGCTTCTAATTGTTTCTATAAATAATAATAATATTAACAAATAGATAACTATACATTCACATAACTAAACTCTTCATTCAATTTTTCTTTCTCAGCTGTTAAAATATTCACTTTCTTATATAATTTATTAATTTGGTCTTGTAAAGTATCACAATATCTTGATTTTGCATTTAACTGGTCTTCTAAACTCTTCATTTGTTCACTTGCACTACCATAAGTATTCTATATTCATAAATAATAATAATAATAATAATAATACTCTCACAGTTTTACCCATTGAATCGATAGTGTGAAGTTCTTCCGTTATTCTTTTCATTTGATCTTTTAATTCTTTATTCGATCTCTTCAATACTTCAGCATCACTATAATAATAATAATAATAATAATAATACGTCTTGTATTTCAATAATTTATCAACTATATTCTTCTGTTTTTCAATCTCTTTATCCTTCTCTATCATTTCCTCGTTCAAATATTTGACTTGATAGTTCAACTCTGATAAGGTTGTTACATTTACATCTTTTTTAAATTCAGCTGTCATTTTATCATCATTTAAATGGTTGTTATTAGAATACAACATTATTTCTTCATCTCTTATCTTTAATTGATTATTCAAATCTTCAATTTTCTTTTCTAATTCGGCTATTTTGTTCTTATACTCTTCTTTCTCTTTATTTGTAGCATCTATCATCTCAGCTCCTTCTGGTGATAAGAATGATTTATTAATAGATGTATTCAGTGTAGTTGTAGTTGTATTCATATCTGATTTTTGATTGGAAGATGGTTTTAATGGGTAAGACATATTTATTCCTGATTTTTTGTAGATTTCTGATAATACAGGTTTCATTTTTGACATTGGAATTACTGCTACAGTTTTGTTGTAGTGTTCATTTAATTCTCTTTTTAAATCAGATATTTCATTTGCATAACTATTACACTTATGTTTTTGTTGATTAAGGATGAAATTAGTTCGATTGTAATTGCTTTTTAATTCATTATAGTCTGTCAGCATTTTCCCCATCTCAGATGTGTGTTTTGCATTCAACTCAATCAATTCAGTATGTAACTAGTAGTAATTAAATCTCAAATTTATACTTGATTATTATCACGATGTAATTTTTCTACTTCCTTTCTCAATGGAATTACTTGTTTTGACATTTGCTTTTGCTTTCTCTCACTTTCTTCATATTCAGTCTCTAAAAAGAATTTCATTACGTAAAAATACTCAAAGACTGCATTGATGTAGTTGTCATATACAAATCATTAAATAAGTGTTGAACTAGGGGAAAGACTCAATTCCCAAAGGCTAGAATATTTAAATACAACAAATCGATACTTCATTATAGTCTAAAGCTTCTAACTGTTTTTTCAACCTCTCAAAATTAACTTCATCTGGTTTAAACATCTTTTTTAAATTTGTGGTGCGAAAAAAATGTTTGAGAGAAGCTTGAAATAACTGTCATTTTTTTATTTTTTTATTTTTAATGGGTAATAATCCTAGTAACCCTATTTTTGATGTTGATTTCGAAACTTCACCTGTATTAACACATAACTTAACTATTAATAGGATTCTACAGTTTTCATTTCCAATTGCATCGACTGTATAAAGAAGAAAAGTGGTAAAAGTGTTAAATTATTTAGAGATACTGTGTCTATGCAAATTTTACCAGATAATGATAAGCTGGCTGAGTATTACATTAAATATACCTTGCTAGCCATAATGAACTGGTTTCAAAAGTGAAATCTTTGATAAAAACTCTAGATAAAACTCATGATTTTAATATATTAAGTAATGTATATAGTTGAAGTTTTTTTTATAATTCTTTAGCAAACTGATTTAGATCTAGTACCAGCCTTATTTGTATCATATTTTCGTCATTTACCAAACCCAATCATACCTACAAGAGTATACAATCGTTGTATAGATTTCTTTGAAAAGAATTACAATGATCCAACATTACCTAAACAATTAATTCTAATATTACTCTGTTATGTAAAGAGTTTATCTGATAAAAACATTGTATATATATTCATATATATAATATAGGAAATAATAAATATGTTGTTTAATTTTTTTAAAGACTTATTGAATAATATAAACTATGTTGATAATAAATTGACGTTTCATAATATAGCCTTATGTTTTGGTCCAGCTCTATTTAAAATACCTCAAAGTGATGGACTGAGATTGAAAAGATCAGAATATCTATTAACTATACTGTATGAAGGATGGTATAGTAATGCAAAAATGAAAGAAAAAATGTATAACAATCCTGAACAAATAATATCAAATTTATATAAATTAACAAGATCTACACTTCCGATTAGTGATACTGATAAGAATAAGATATATAGACAAGTTGTTTCTTATTATATTACCTACAGAAACAAAGAATTATTGTCAGATTGTTTTAAAAATTGGAAATTATATCATTATAAGGGTAAATTATTGTATTTAGAAAAACTAACTAAGAAACAACATCAACAGATTGAGTCATTTGTACAAATAGTACAATCGAATGAAATGGAGAAGAGAGAATTAAATGAGATATTGTATAATGAAAGGCAAAGAAATGATGAATTGCAATATATACAGTCGTTTCAATACTCTATTAATGAAGATAAATAATTTAAACTAATTTATTAATTTTTACTTTTTAAGGAAATGATGCTAAGACGTTTATTAGTAATTTAAATAGTAAGCATAAAAAAATGACATAATAGTGAAGATATAATAAAAATAAATAAAACAAAACGGATATAATTTCTAAAAATTAAAAAGAATGAATTATTTCATAGACAATACGTTGTTCTCAATACTACCCATTGAAACAGGAGTATTGTGGTTATTTATTTTTTTAGGTTAATAAAAGAGTAGAAAAGAGTGAAAGTGAGGTATATTTGGTTGTTCAACATAAAAATGAAGTTAAAGCAGTAAAAATACTAGATATTCGTGGAATAAAAGACAAGAAGATATTAATATTCTATGAGAATAACTCGTTGTTGTTAGATTGTATAGATTACACTATTTATTCATCTAAACTGCTTCAAATGAATAATAACAATGAATTTGTGGTATTAGAAAGAGAATATTACAACAGAGATTTAGAAACCGTTATTCAGAGTAAATCCCTTTCAAATTTTTATATTTGTGATGTGACATGTTCTATATGTGATATATTAATGATACTGAGTGAATATAATGTATTAATTGGTAATTTAAAGAGTAGTAATGTTGTAATAGAGAATGGTGATGGAAATATAAAGTTATGTGATTTATTCTTGAATGAGATAAGAAAGGAAGAAGATTTAAGATTATATGACATATGCTTCAAAAGCCCTGAAGAATTGAATGGATGTGAATGTAATGAAAGAAGTGTGATTTGGCCAATTGGATGTATATTATATGAGATGATGTGTAAAAAATTACCATTTGAAGATAATAATATGAATAGAACAAAAGAGAATATTCTGATATGTAAATATAATAATGAGTTATTTAAAGATGATTCAATGAAAGAAATCATAAGTAGAATATTAAAAGTGAAGAATGAAGATAGAATGAGTTTAAAAGAGTTGAGAAAAGAGATGAGAAAGATGAGTGAAATATTAAAAGATGAAGAGAATAATCTAATGATATTGAAAGAAAAAAAAGAAGTGTTATTCAAAAATAATTATGTAATTATCACGCTTCCAATAATATTTCTACCAGAATATTATCTTAAAAGTGAAAAATGGAAAGATATTCAAGATAAGTTGATAGAATCTTACAATATTGAACCTAATGAAAGAATATTGTCAATATTATTGATGATGAAATGTTACAAAAGAGATAAATCAATAAAAGAAATGTTGAAATTTCAAATTCATCATTATCATCAATTTAGATATACAGAATGTTATTTGGATGAAATGATATTTAATATTCATGCTAGTGAAAAAAATAAGGAAATAATCATAGTCAATTCGAGTTATATTTGTTATTGCGAAAAAGGAATTAATTATTTCTTCAGAATAATGAAATTAATTAGTCCAACAAAACTTGAATTTGGTATAAATCTTATCATTTTTATTTTATTTAGCTTATTCAGATGTACCAATCCAAAATCAATTATTATTTGGATCATATTTTACTCAATTATCAAACCTTCAAGAATTAGTGATGGGATGTTGTAAAGTATCTTTTTATTTCATTCAATCATTCGTTAAATCAGTTCCATTCATGAAATTAGAATATGTTAGTCTTTCATGTATGTATTGTTTTAATATTTTCTGAAATAGCTAATCCAATTGGTCCAACAGGATTTGGATTACTACTTCCGTTTTTACATTTATTGATCAATAAAAATAATGAATTATGTCTTTATGAAATGGATTTAAATGATGAGTCAATGATATTATTATCAGAAGAATTATATAAATATCCAAAACTTAAGGAAATAGATATTAGAAATAACAATAATATTCATTCTGTTGGATTAAAAGCCTTATTCTCCAAATTTCCAATTTCGAAAGTCAGATTTTATTTCAATGGAAGTAAAGAGTTGCTGATTGATAAAAATATTCCAGAATTAATAAAATACATAGAATGTGGTAATGGGTTGTATATATATAATTGTGAAATTGATGATGAAATTTTTGAAGCTTTTATTCAATTAAGATTAAATGATTTAACTGAAATAGAGATGATTGATTTGAGTAGTATTATTTGATATTTTTACATTATTTAGATAATAAACTAAGATATAACAGTATAAGAATGTTGATAAACAATTTATCATCATTACCAAATCTTAAAGAGCTTCGATTATATGGAAATGAAATAGGAGATGAAGGAATGAGAATAATATCTCCTAATTTGCATTTATTATTGTATGAATTTAAAAATAATTATAAACTAAATTGTTCTGGTATAACAAAAATCATTATTTTATATTTAATAGAAATGGGATTATCTTCAATAGGATTGAGATACTTATTAGATGGTTTAAAGAGTATTTATGGAAAGATAGATATTGATATAAGTGATAATAATATTAATTCAGATGGAGTAGAATATTTGATGAGTTATGTGAAAGAGAATGATAATATTGAAACATTAATAATTGATAGTATAATATATTATTTGAAATTGTGCTTTATAGATAATCAAATTAGTAATACTATGATAGAAGAATTGAGAAAACTGGTAAAAGTACAATACTCACAAAGTAAACGTTGTAAAATTATGTGATAAAGTTTATATACTTAATTGTATTTTTTTGTACTTTTGTATTTTCTTTAAATATCACAAATGAATTATATACAATGAAAATATGTTAAATTTATATGAATATAATCACATCACATACAATATAAACAATAACAACAACAAATTCTTTTAAAAGAAATAATATTCTAAATTAAACCTTCTAATTCAGCTATATCAGAATCTAAATCAGAACCACTCTCACTATCAACATCTGAATCTGAATCTGAATAATTATTATTATCATCTATATAAATTTCACCAACAGTGAAATATTCAAAAGTATTATTGTTTGAATTTATATTTCCAGTTATACATGGAATACACAAATCTTGAGGATGAAAATGACAATTAACAACATTATTTTTAAGAGGTCCTTTTTGTTTAACAATATCTAAATAATTATATATATATATATATATATATATACTATAATTTTCAGAATCAATTAGTGTAAAATATGAGTTCTTT
The DNA here is from genome assembly GCA_002245135.1 of Proteromonas lacertae. Classification (NCBI taxonomy): domain Eukaryota; class Bigyra; order Opalinata; family Proteromonadidae; genus Proteromonas; species Proteromonas lacertae. Next base: position 160,442 of record NGBS01001166.1, read on the forward strand.
TTGCTATTCGATTCTTTATCTAAATTCCTTGTGTCTTGCGAACTGTAACATAATAACATATCACCACCATCATTGAATTCATACATAGCTAAATCATAAAATGGAGGAATCTGTTTAAATGGACAATTCTTACGCAAATCCCATACATAATCACTTATAATTACTTCTGGTTCTATTAAATATAATAAATAATAATTATATATATATATATATATATATATATATATATACTATAAGGATGGATAAGATTTGAATTGCTACAGCTATTATCTTCTAATTGATAGGCATCTAATACTATTTTATTGCTTCTAATATCAACTACCACACCATCGACTAATATTAAATTCTTTTTATCATCATAATCAAAAGCATCAGATAAATTCTTTGGACATTCATACGAATAAGTCATTCTATCGCTATTTATATCATAAATCTTTATTTCACCATAATATTCACCATTAGTACTGTTTCTATCTCTTGAATCATCATGAAAATAACAAACTAATTCATTACTATAATGAGAAAAACCAACTGCATCTATATTATTGAAACTTTTTACTATTTGATATTCTGTTGGTGATTTTATGGAGTATAATATTGAAGGTTCATCTGTTGTAATAAGTACAAATTTATTTGAAAAGTTTGAACGAATGTTTGATATTGATCCAGCTGCTTGTTCAAGTACAATTTGATAACAATAATTATGATCTAATAAACGTAATGAATAATGAATTATACTTGTAAGATCAAATAGAAATGATTCAGCATCAAAAGTAGATGCTAATACATGACAATCATCAATAAAACAAAAATCACTATACGGTTTATCATTGAAAATCCAATCTTTTTTGTTATTTAAATCTTTATAGAAATATCTATTGTTTAAATTCTTATATCTATAATGTAATGTAGAATCAGTGGACGTTTCAAATGTTAATAATCTTGTAGTCATATTGAGTGGAACAGTGTTTTGTATTGGATTTGAATTACATTTGTGCGGAACTAATAATGAAAACTTTGGTAGTAACTATAATAAAGAATATAATAACAATGATATAAAAGTAAATATATATATATATATATATATACAGATCCTGTATTAGGACATTTCATATGTTCATCATATAAATAATCAGTAACTACTTCCTCTAACCTTGATCTAGTATTATTAATATTATTATTCAATGGTATATAATGAAATGGAGTTTGTTGTTGTTGTTGTTGTTGTAGCTGAGATGTATAATTTTCACTAATTCTTCTTTTCTTTATAGTTGATGATGGTGTAAATTGCATTGAATTGTTGTTGTTATAATTATTATTAGAGGAGATTGATGAAAATGGTCTTTTCATTGGAGATGGTTTTAATCCTATCAATTTAATCATTTCTTTCTTCTTATCATTTTTATTAACTGATTGTTGTTGAGATGGTGGTGGTAATGATGCTGCTTCTGATACAAATGATTGGATATTACCTTCTTCTATTAACTTTTTAGCTGTTTCTTTTAATCCATTATTATTTAAATGTTCATAGATTATATACAATAACTCCTTTTTATCAAAGTTAATTTGATTTTTGTTGATGTTTTTATATTGTTTGATTTTCATATCATTTTCAAATTCATCTGATAATCTATATTCTAATTCAAATAGACTGTTATGATATAATATTGAGAATATATTATTATAGTCAATGTCATTCTTAGCTGCATAAAGTAATGTATGAACCAATGGTTTTATAGATATTTTAAAGAACATTCTAACTTGAGATTCTCTACATAATCCTAGTAATATTGAAGTGATATAATAATGAATGGTGATTAGATAATTGCTACCATTACATTTCTTAAATAAGTCTTTCAATTTAGCAAAACCTTGGAATTCTCTGATTTGATATCTCATTGGTGCTTTTAGATCATCTTCCCAACTAAGATCGCAAGTACAATGTAATTGAGTATTGGATGTAATCTTTTGAATTGTTGATAATTGTTGATATCTGAATAAATAGCATGAATTTGTATGAGTTTCCTTAAGTAAATTGTATAATAAAAATACTAATGATTCTATATCAGTGAATTTCTATATAAATAAATAATAATAATGAATAAATATACTGGATCATTAATATGATCAAATACAATACTAATCAATTCACTATTTCCATTCAATATAAACTTATAATTATAAGGTGATATTAAGAATGAATTAGATATATTTATCATATTCAATAACTCTTTATCTGTAGCATTTATATCATCTGTTGGATATTCAAATACATACTTTAAATAGTTTGTATCAAGGAATAATGTCTTTATTTTACTCCAATTTTCTACATCATATATTTGATAAGCTTCTTTGGGATAGATGTATATTAATTTCATTACTTTATCTAATGCATTTTCAACATCATCAAACTATAATATAATATATATAATATATAATAATAATACGTTATTATTATTAAACAATATATTCTTATATTCATAAGGTACATTATTAATATTTCCAAACACTTTCATTGCTAGATCACTACCTCTCAATATCACTTCTACACTAATATATATACCAATTACATGTAATAATGGTTCAATAAATACATCAAACTCTTCATCTTCTATATCTCTAAAGTCCCTACCTAAATATGGAACATAAGTATCTAATATATTCATTATTCCATCAACTTCATCAAGCTTTGACTTAAATGAATCATATTTTAGTAGATTTCCAATTAAGTCCAGCAATACTGATATTACCATTAAATGTCTATATATATAATGATATATAATAATACTTTGGTACTGTCTTGAAGATATACAACATATAATCAATTAAACTCTTCTTTATTGAATCATCAGAATCTAATAAATATTTCACAGAATCTACAGTAGTAAGACATAAATAAATTTCCAGTAAACTCTCGCATATTGAAGGGTATTTCATACAAGTATGTTGGAAGTATAATAAAATAGTTAAACCATGATATTGAGATATAAAATCAGATATACAATAAGATTGTCTTATCATATTGTTAACGACTTTCAATATATATTTAATAGTATATAAATCATCAGTTATTAATAAATAATGTATTAATAATTCAAATATATTGTTATTCTTCATTAATGCATATATATCAGTAGTAATGTTTGTTTTACTATATATTTCTAATAACTTTAGAAATTCTGTATCGAATGTATTATTGAATGATAATTCGTGGTAATCAGGGTTATATAACTCAGGATCAGCTTGTATATGAGATATTTCATTATTATTTATATCTTCCATTGGTTTTAAATGACCTAATGGTATTTGAATGATTTCAGTAGAGTTTGTCAAGCCTACTACACCATCTGTGGAGGTAAACCCCATTAAAGTACCAGTTAAACCTGTTTTTTCTCCACTGATGATTTGTACTAACATATTATGTTTCCATTTACTACCTTCTTTTGTTTTTACTGGAGTATTATTATTATTATTATTATTTGTTTTTTTCTTCTCTTTTTCTCCTTCTGTTAATATACTTATTGAGATTTCTTCACAACTTTTATTCTATAAATATAATATATATATATATGATATACTAATAATAACTGTCTATGTGAATTATGCCATGTTTTCAAATCATCCATCATCTTATTCAATAATGGTAAATCTTCTGGAGATTTAAATTTATCTAAACTATCTTCTAATGTTGAAAATGATAAATTGCATTTCCTATTCTCCTTTAATACACCTATTATTCTAAATAACAAATGATATGATAATCTTTGAGTAAAATGACTGTATAGTGTCTTATTTGGATGTGATGCTTGTTGTGGTATTCCTACTGTTAAGGCTGTAGATTGCACTCTTAATGGATAACAAGGGTTGGTTATTAAATCTGATATTTCACTTAGTGTCAAGCTTGAGGTTTGAATCGTTCCAGTGGTTGTTTCTTCAGCTGCTCTTTGAATGAAGAATGAGAAACTTAATAATCTTGCTGCTGCTATTTTTAGATGGATATTACTGCTTCTTAGATAATCTAAGACTATTCTGTACAGTTCAGATATTGTTTGATATTCTTGTACTAACGATGAGATGTTTGAAGGTGATTTATCTCTGATTGTAAAATCTTCTATCAAGTCATTCCTTTCTGCTTTATAGAAAATATCTGAAATGCTACCAATATTACAAATATAGAATAATACATGTTCATTGTTTTTACTTTATCTTCAACACTAGTAGAAGTATCAAAAGTTAAAAGCTTTTGGATATTAAAATTTATTTCTACAAGATAAAATAAAAATGAGTAATACCATGCATATCTCTCTCTTGATCCTATAAAACATTAAAAAGCAATAATATACTTGTGTTAGATTATTGAGAAATGCATTTTCGTCATCACTATCAAAACCATCATCAAGAAGTTCAATATCACTATCTGATTCGTCTGACATGCAAAAAATAAATTCTAGAAAATCAAGCCAAAGTTTGAATCAAATTCAAATTTAAAATGTCAGATAGTAAAGAGAATGATGAAAATGACATTAGACATGCTATTTTAGATAAAGTGCAACAAGAAGAAATTAAAAATAAGATGAAAGTATTATTTTATCAGATTCAATTGAATAGGCTCAACTAAAATCTCTTGTTTGTGCACAGCTACAAGATGAGTTACATTTGCAATTACCTTATAACTCTAATAAATATATAGCGTTAGTAATAAACCTATTTCTAGAATTTAATAAGTTCTATGATTTGAAATTTACTTCAGATACTCTTGTCTGTGAAGCTAACTATAGAAAGGATGAAATGAAATTAGATGAAATATTATATGTATAATTAAATCAATAATTTACTCTAGTCTCTTAATATATCTGATGATGACCATCCTTTCATTGTAGATTACAAAGCAAGAGGAGAACCATTAATATTCTCAATATTACGAGATATATCGGAAAGATACAAGATAGAATATAACTCAATAGAAACTCAAACAGATGAAGTAAAACCAAATACAAAAACAATAGTAATTACAGAAGAAGAAAAATTAGAAAGTGCAATAAAGTATGGAAACTATGAAAAACAATTATTAGAATTACAATATCAACAGCAAGTAAGAGAAATGGAGATAGAATTATCATATTATCAAAAGGAAGTAGAAAGATTAAAACAAAATGAATCATCCTTAAAATCAATGTTGAAAGATACAGAAGAGAAATTTTTACATTTTAAATTAAAGACTGGTGATTTGACTGAATATAAAAGTAAGATATTAATGCAAGAAAAGAGAATAAATGATTATATTCATAGTGAAAAAGACTATCAAAATAGAATAAAAGATTATGAAAGACAGATTAAAGATTTAATATCAAAATCAAGAATGACAATACCATCGTATTATCCACCACAACAACAGCAAAAGGCTAATACAATGTATTTGACCAATCAAATTTCTCCAGTTAATAACAATACAAATTATAATAATATCAATAGTGGTTATGATAATTTAAGTAGATATGAAAATGAAATATTGCAGTATAAGAACAGTATATCAGAGTATCAATTAAGAATGGAAGATAATGAGAAATTAATAGGAGAATTAAAACAATCTGAGCAGAATAATGTTATATTATTAAAGAAATATGAAATGGATATAAAAGAATTGAAGAATACTTGTACAATTCAACATATTGATCAAATATACAAACTAAATGAAGAAATTAAACAATTAAAAACAGTAGAAACGAAATATTTATTAGAACTTAATAATTATCAAAAGGAAGTAAGTGATTTGAGAAAAGAAAATGAGAAATTATCAAAGCAATATTCAAAGGCAAAAGCAGCATTTGATAATAAGATTAAAGAATTGATTAAAAAGCTTGATGCTAGTCAAGTTTTAGTTCAATCAGATCTTATTCCTTCTTCCACATTATATAGTACAAATAATAATGATATTTATAATGTATATATATTAATTGATTTATTAATAATAGAATCCTCATTATAACCACACTATAACAACACAATATCCACCATCGAATTACGTACCAGTTGAACCAAATCCAAATGCAACAAATGTATATATTCATATAATTATATTTCATTGTAGTATCAATTCACTTCAACAAGAAATATCCTTCAACCTCCACCAGCTACAGTATCATCTTCATTATTTCCATTAAACACATATCAAAATACAACTCTATTGCAACCATCACTTCCACCACCACCTCAACAACAACAACAAACTCAGTTTCAATCCATTTATGATAAGAATACAAACAATCTTATGGGAAATTCAAATCAACCAACAAATGATAATTATCTCAAACAATCAAGTCTAACACAACTAGTTAGTGACAATAACAATCTCAATGAATTAATAAGAAAGAATGAAATAATTTCATCTGTTAATAATAGAGATCTGAGAAATGAAGAAGAGAGAAAAGCACAAGAAGATTATAGACTTAATAGAATTGATGAATTTACACAGAAAGAAGTAATGAAATTGGATAATATAACACAACAACAACATCAACCAACAACACAACAGCAATCAATACCACCACCATTTACTCAACCAGCGGTTCAACAGCAACAATCAATACCACCACCATTTACTCAACCAGCGGTTCAACAACAACAATCAATACCACCACCTTTTACTCAACCAATTGCCAAATCAACAAGTAAATCCTGTAATAGCACAAGAAACATATCAACCACAGCCAACCATAACTCAATCAGATATTAAACCAATCATTCAACCAGCAATTAATCAACCAGTTACACAACAATTATCACCACCAGTAGAGGTAAAACAACCTTTGATTAATCAACCAACAGTAACTACAGTAGAAATAAGACAACCTTCATTAGCAATACCAAATGTTGATGAAACTGCAGCAGCAAAAGCAGCGGAAGAGGAAAGAAAAAGAAAAGAAGCAGAAGAAGAAGAAAAGAGACGAAAAGAAGCAGAAGCAGCAGAAGAAAAAAGGAAAAGAGAAGAAACTGAATTAGCTGAAAAACTGAGAAAACAAAGAGAAGAAGAAGCCTTAAGACAGAAACAAGAAGAGGAGGAAAGAAGAAGGAAAGAAGAAGAAAGGCGAAAGAAAGAGGAAGAAGATAGAAAGAAGAAAGAAGCAGTTGTTGTTTCTGATGATAATACATCATCTACTTCATTTACAAATAGTAGTAGTTTTGATGGTGAATTAATGTAATAATAATTAGTTTCATATATAAAACTGTTTATTTAACACACAAAAAAAAGTAATTAACAAAAATGAAAATACAAATCATTTAAAGACATTTTAGATACTAACATACATATATTTCACTAAATTCTAGCTGTAACAACTCCAGAGTTATGCAGTTGATAATAACAAGGAGTTTTCTGAATTGTTAAATTAGGAATACACACTCTTCTCCTTTTAGATTTCTGTGTTACTTTCAATTCATTCACTGTATACGGTTGTGTAGTTAATGGAGGGAAGGGTGAATAAGATCGAGTATAAGATCCTCGAGGTGAAGGTATTCTAGCACTACTAGTGACTAATGTACATCTATCTGGTCGATAGAATCTTGTTAATTGTGTTGGTGATAATGATAATGATAAATCTATTTGATTATTATTATTCTGTTGTGGTTGTGGAGAAGAAGGTGAAGGAGGTGAAGGAGGTGGTTTTATTGCTTCATTTAATTCAGAAATAGGACATTTATATGGTAATGGCGATTTTGATGGAGATAGTGTAGGACTACATCTTTGAGACTTGGGTGATTTACGAAATGGAGTTGTTGGTGTTTGTATACGTTTTCTATTCATTCTATAAGGTGAACGTCTACCTGAAGGAGGTGCTGATTGTGGAGGATTAGGTCGAGAAAGACGTGAATTCATATTATCTGATTTACGAAGTGATTCTTTTGCTATATCTTCTATTTCCATTAATTCATCATTACATTTAGTAATATTCTTTATAAAGTCAGGTTCATGACAGATTAACTTCTTAGTGAAATTAGCTCCAGCTTGATGCATTTGTCTATCTTTTTCCTGCTCTAATTTCTCTTGATCAGCTCTCATTTCTTTTAAATAGGATGGAACAGCAAAAACATCACAAAATAAACGAAATCTATAATCATCTTCTGACCTTCTATCGGCTATATTTGACAACAACTTATATCTTCTTAATGACTCTGCAAAGGATATTAAAGAACTTAACCATTGAGTCACTTTCTGTTCATCACATAATCTGTGTAATTCTATTTATTTTTTAATTATTATGTATATAATATACTATTTGTGGAAGATAGCATCTGTGCAAACTCATCAAAGTCAATTTCCCCACTGCCATCAGAATCCATATATTTGAACTGTTCGATTAAACTTCTAGCATCTTGAGTCATTCCTAGCATTTTCATTGCATCTTTTAATTCTGCTAATTCGATAGTACCAGAACCATCTTCATCTAATTGTTGAAACATTCCCTTTATTTGAGCCAAGTCTCTTTCGCTGATTTTATCTGTTGAGAAAGCCGGTTTCATATGCCGAATTCTCATCCATTCTTTTGTTTGATAGGAAAGCATAAAAATAACTGGTCAAAACATCAAACATGTGTTAGAAGTTTTACTATAAAACACAAAAAACATCATAAACAACTTATTAAAAGGACAATTTAAATATAAATATATATTAGTTTATGTATTCATATGCTGGAGGTCCTATAACTACTTTTTTCTTAACCATAGAAATACAATGAGGAAGATATTCTAAACCAAATTCAATATCTAATAAATAATACTAAACTAATAAATACCTTCTGCTGAATTAATATAATCAGGAATAACTTCATCCAATCTGTTCAAGAAAAATGAATTTATCAAAATATATAGTTGTGTTAAATATGGTCTTAAGAAGTTAGTGATCATAAATAATGGTTTTGTTCCATAATATAAAAACAAATGCGACACTTTTCTACCCTACGATTTTGAATTAAGTATGAATTATACAAAAAAAGGTGGAAAGGTTATAATTTGACATAATGTAAATAATTCAAGTGAATATTTACCAAAATAGTCACAAATAGCATAGGTAAAGCCATAAATTGACCTAAATTTAAAATAAAGATAAAAAATTACCAATATAAAATCCATCTATTTTGACCTTTTATATCATCATTCTGTAATGCTTTAAGAGTACAATAAACTGAATATAAGGTAGTTAGAAGGCTATTAATGAGTTATAATACATCATCATATATATACCAAAAGATTGAATATAAAATAATAGTAAAACTAAATCTATCATCCATTAAAAAAGCAAAAATATAAAAATAGACTTGATTTTGGTTTGTTGGTAAAAGGTAATTGTTAATGTAATTGACATTTTGAATCTTTTCATTTCAAATATGTCATTTGAGAAGTTAAATATAGTGCCACTAATTTTTTATATTGGTATATTATGCGCAGTATCTCTGGGATTTGCTTGCTATGCGAAAAAAGTCAAATCAGTTGCGAATAAACGAACATACACATTATTTTCTATTGCTGCACTATGGTTCGCTGTTAGTGTATCGATGACGATGTTTAACAAATACTTGTTTTCATTCGCGAATGGACATGGTTTTCGCTACCCGTTCTTAGTCACATCAGCACAGGTATATTTTATGCATTATGTTTTATAAAAATAATAGATGCTAATCAAGTTAATTCTCTCCACATTTACTACATCAGTATGTACCCAAGATAATCCACAGAATCTATCAAATTATGTAATAATACGTCAGACAATACCAGTAGGAATATGTACAGTTATTGATATTGCACTAAGTTCTCTAGGATTGGAATACGTAACAGCTAGTACATATACAATATTAAGATCAGGTGGTATAATATGGGTATTAGCAATATCAGTATTAATGGGGCTACAGGAGTTTCATTGGTCTTTATTGTTAATCATCCTCTTCATATGTGTAGGTATAATGTTATCAAGTTATGGAGGAATAACATTCCATATGTTTGGTGTAGTAGTAGTAATTGGATCTACAATAGCTATGGCATTAAGGTGGTGTATGACACAGTATCTGTTACAAGGGCAATATAAATTATCACCAATGGTTACGTTGAAATATACTGCATTTAGTGGATTACTGTTCTTTTTACCAATTTCTATATATTATGAAGGAAATCAGTTTGTTGAAAGAGAATTAAAGAGTATATTTATTTTATATATTATGTATATAGAATTATCATCACTATCACAACCACCATTTGAGTGGAATGAATTTAATCCTGAAGATATTGGTAATTTGTTGTTACCATTTATGTTTGTATTGATTGTTGGAGTGTTTGCATTTTTATTATTGAATTTAGAGTATCATTTCGTACAGAAGTCCTCTTCATTAACATTAACAGTAGTTGGTCATTTTAAAGATATATTACAGATATTATTATCTGTATTAATATTCAATGATACATTGTCTATCATTAATTACATTGGAATAACAATAGCGTTTGGAAGTATTATATCTTACAGATTAGTTTCATCTTCACTATCTGTAAAAAAGAAAATAGAACAAAGTATATATAATATATTCATATAATATTTATTATTTATTAGTCTCTGAACGTACATTAGGATATTTACCTCTGAGTGTTCGAACTCCAAGAGAAATTGGAGGAACACCAAGAGATAGTAGAGAATCATTAAGAGTACTGTAAAATATATAACTTTATCCTTTAATTTTATTAATTAGTTCAGTGATTTATAATATATACAGTTGTTGTATTATTAGAGGTGTACATAAAAACTATTTTAATAAATATATTTATTATTAACTATTTTCCCATAAAATTACCTTTAATATCAATCTGTATTTCATCACCAGCTTCAACATCAAGATCTTCTGGAGTACTACTTAAATCTATTTTCTCTCCATCAAATATCATCTTTTCAACAACATAAGACCTTGTTTCTAATAAATACTTCACAATTCTATCAAATGTTCCATCTGGAGGTAATGAAACAGGAATTGTTTCTTTTTGGCCTAATAACTTCAAATTAATAGAAACTTTTGATTTATTTTCTTCATCTTTCTTTTCTTCATCATCTTTCATTTCATCAAAATCATTACTATTCTTATCATCTCTTCTTCCTTCAACTTCTTTTGTAGCTCTAATTGTGATTGAATCTCCACTTAATAATACAAGATCTTTAGTGGTTGTGGTGGGTAAAATTCGTTCTTTATTTGTATATAGACATTTAAATTCATATTTCTTTCTATCTAAAAATGCAAAGACTTTATCAAAACAGTCATTTTCATTAATTGTCACTTTTTCTTTTTTATCATCTATTTCTATTGTTATAAATATTTTATTCTATTCAGACAAGTATAAAAATGTTATAACATATACACATTCATTTACTTCTGCTATATCTTCATCATCTTCATCTAGATTTGGTGGTTTTATTACTTTATTTCTATATAATGATATTTTATTTTAATATATACATATCTATATTGTCTAATATTGATGTCTTTTTCAGTCTAGGTAATTCTATTTCTTCTAAAGGAGCTGGATGAATATCTTTTAGACTTTTCCAATCTATTGAATTTAATAAACTATATAATCTCATACTATCATCATTATTATTAAATTCAACTACCTCTATATCATCCTCTTCATTATTATCTTCTTTTGCTCTTTTACTTGTTCTTTTGTATGAGCCTTCATTTGTTTTTCTTTTTTTACCTGCATCATTATTTTTAGCTATATCCTTCATAGAGTTTTGTCTCTTTCTTTCTTTCAATTGTTTCAATTCTAATATAAATGGCAAATAATAAAATACTTAGTTCTAGCATTTCTTTTTCATAATTATTCAAAGATATTTCTTCACTCATTAACTCAATATAATACAAAATAAATATATATAGGTTTGATTATTATCAAGCTTTTGGTTTTTTAAATTTTGAATTTCTTATGGACTTCTTACAAAAAGTGAAATCAACTTATAGAGTTTTGTCTAAAATAACCCCATCTACCCATTATAAATGGTTGGTTTACCAGTATATATTTTATTCTAGTTATTTATTGATAGAAGAAGGAGTTATTGCAAAGCATTCACAAAGAAATTTCCAAGAAAAGACATTCATATCATATATGACAAATTATACACTACAAGATGGCAAATTCAAACAAGTCTCCTTCCCTTATTCATTGGACAGTGTAAAAATTATTTCACCATCACCATCAGGCAATTTAATTGCACTTGTAAAATCTAAAAAAGGAGATAATAATGTATTTTGAATTAATGCAATTGTAATAGGAAGCAGATGATGTAATTGAAATATGGGATCATGGTAGTCTTCGTAATTCCATTAGTACCAAAACTACCAACCAGCAAATCATCACTGATCCAACATTCAAAACATTTGAATGGTCAAAAGATGAAACAAAAATCTTATACGTCGCTGAACCAAAACATCCTAAATCATCCGGATACTTAGATCCAATCGATGACAAGAATCGACCAGATTCAGTAGGTGAAGAATTCAAGTATCGTGAAGAGTGGGGTGAACAATTAGTTGGAATAAGTATACCACGTCCATTTCTATTAAATCTAACACCAGATCCACCAGTAATTAGAGTATATTTTATAGAAATATTATATATAGGCAATCAAAGGTATTAATGATGAAATATCAGTTGGTCAAGCTTCTTTCACCTCTGATTATAATCATATTGTATTCGTAGGATATCATCATAAACCACGCCGTTATGGCTTAAAACATTGTTGTAATCGTTATTCATCTTTATATGTAATGGATATTACTGAAAATAAAATTAAAAAAGAAAAAAGCACCAGTGAAGATGATGAAACAATGGATATTGGACATGAACCAGAATTATTATTATCGACCAACGAAAAGTTTGTCCATTTCCCCCAATTTAGTCCTGATAAATCACTATTAGCCTACTTTACACATGATTATTGTATTGCTCATCAAACTGCATTTAAATTGAACATAATGGATTGGAAGACTAAATCAACTAAAACAATAGTCAATGTAGTTGATAAACCAAAATCAGTGGATGAATTTCCTGGTTTATATTTATGCGCTTATTTACCAAATCAAATATTTACATCTGATAATAAATATATTATATTAAATTCACAATGGAGATCATCTTATGATATGATTAGAATAGATACAACAACAGGTGAAATTAAGAATATATCTACACATAATCAAGAGAATTGTACTGTTTTGTCTATTGATAATGATCCAATGAATGGTTCTAATAGAATATTAGTAAATATTAGTGAACCACATCATCCACCATATTTACAAATTAGAAATATTAATGGAGAAATATTATACAACATGTATCAGGAAATACAACCATCAGAATGTAAAGAAATATTAAATTCATTTGATTATGAAGTATTACAAGTAAATCCGAGAGAATCATCTGATTTTAGTGAACAGTATGAATGTACATTATTTACGCCTAAGAATGTTAACAATACTCCATTATTAGTATTACCTCATGGTGGTCCAAACAGTAGTAATTGTATTGGATATTCATTTCTATTACCACAATGGATACAAATGGGATATAGTGTATTAACTGTCAATTATCGTGGTTCTATTGGTTTTGGGAATTATTTATTGAATTCACTTCAAGGAAATATTGGAACGAAAGATGTACATGATATTGAAGATGCTGTAGCATTAGTAATAAATAGAGAAAACTCAGTTATTGATAAATCAAAATTGTTAATTTGTGGAGGAAGTCATGGTGGATTTTTGGCAGGTCATTTAATAGGACAACAGCCTGATATGTTTAAAGCAGCTGTATTAGAATGTGCAGTATTGAATATCGCATCAATGGTTTCCACCTCAGATATTATTGATTGGTGTGTTGGACAAGCTACTGGTGATTATAAATTAGATCATTTAAGAGGATATACTGGTGAAGAGTATGAAATTATGAGAAAATGCAGCCCTATTGCTTATATTGAGAATGTTAAAACACCTGCATTGATTTTATCAGGTATGGTTGATCAAAGAGTGCCATATACAAATGTTTTGGAGTATTTTAATATTTTGAGAAATCGTGGTGTTGATACAGAGTATATTCGTTTTTATATGTTTATTGTTTTTATAGATTCTACTTATATCCAAAAGATTGTCATAATCTTGATGATTTTGGAACATCTATTGATTGTTTCTTCCACATTGCCGAGTGGTTTAACAAATACATTTAATTGTTTTTGTTTTATATTATTTATTATGTTTGTTTTAAATTATTTAAAACCCAAATAAATAAAAAATGAGATTATAATCAAGAAGGTTAATTTACATATCTTCTCCTTCTTCTTCTTCACCTTCTCCTTCAGCACTTTCTGTGCCTACTTCTTCATAATCTTTTTCTAAAGCAGCTAAATCTTCTCTGAGCTTCACTGAATTCACCTTCTTCCATACCTTCACCTACATACCAATGTACGAAAGCTCTCTTAGAATACATTAAATCGAATTTATGATCAATTCGAGAGAAGACTTCAGCAACAGCTGTGGAGTTGGAAATCATACAACAAGCTCTTTGTACTTTAGCTAAATCACCTCCTGGTACAACTGTTGGTGGTTGGTAGTTAATACCAATCTTAAAACCAGTTGGACACCAATCTACAAATTGAATGGTTCTCTTGGTCTTGATTGTAGCAACAGCAGCATTTACATCCTTTGGAACTACATCACCTCTGTACATACAACAACAAGCCATATATTTACCATGTCTAGGATCACACTTTGTCATCATTCCAGCTGGTTCAAATACTGAGTTTGTAATTTCAGCTACAGATAATTGTTCATGGTAAGCTTTTTCAGCTGAGATAACTGGAGCATAACTACTTAACATAAAGTGAATACGTGGATATGGCACTAAGTTAGTTTGGAATTCACAAATATCAACATTCAAAGCACCATCAAATCTCAATGAGGCTGTTAAAGAGGAAATAACTTGAGCAATTAATCTGTTTAAGTTAGTGTAAGTTGGTCTTTCAATATCTAAAGATCTTCGACAAATATCATAAATAGCTTCATTATCTAACATTACAGCTACATCAGTATGTTCTAATAAACTGTGAGTTGATAATACACAGTTGTAAGGTTCTACTACAGCGTTTGAGATTTGTGGGATGGATATAAAGTGAAAGATAACTTGGATTTCTTACCATAATCAACTGATAATCTTTCTAATAATAAAGAACCTAAACCAGCACCAGTTCCTCCACCTACACTGTTGTAAACACAGAAACCTTGTAAACCAGTACAGTTATCAGCTAATTTTCTGGTTCTATCTAATACCAAATCTACGATTTCTTTACCAATTGTGTAATGTCCTCTAGCATAGTTGTTAGCAGCATCTTCTTTACCACTGATTAATTGTTCAGGATGGTATAATTGTCTGTAAGTACCTGTTCTTACTTCATCAATGACGGTTGGTTCTAAATCAATATAAACACATCTTGGAACGTGTTTACCAGCTCCTGTCTCACTGAAGAAAGTGTTAAATGCATCATCACCTCCACCAATGGTTTTATCTGATGGCATTTGACCATCAGGTTGAATTCCATGTTCTAAACAGAACAATTCCCAACAGGCATTACCAGTTTGACAACCACCTTGACCAATGTGTAATGTAATGATTTCTCTCATTGTTAGTTAATTAAAGCGCTTGAAATTTAAAAGAGTAATTCAAGAATGAAAATGTAACGATAAATCGTAATGATCCAATAAAATTCAAATATTCAAGAAACGGTTTTGATTTGATTGGTAGATATTCTGCATTTTTATTGGCTATAAAAGTAACTGACTTTTTAAATCGTTTCTTTATATAATTTTCAATTTTTTGCAGCAATGAGAGAAATCGTACACGTTCAAGGTGGTCAATGTGGTAACCAAATTGGTGCTAAGTTCTGGGAAGTAATTTCTGATGAACATGGTGTAGATCCAACTGGAGCTTATCATGGTGATAGTGATCTTCAATTAGAACGTATGAATGTATATTTCAATGAAGCTACTGGTGGCAGATATGTTCCAAGAGCTATTTTGATGGATTTAGAACCAGGTACAATGGATTCAGTAAGAGCTGGACCATTCGGTCAATTATTCCGACCAGATAACTTTGTTTTTGGTCAAACTGGTGCTGGTAACAACTGGGCTAAAGGACATTACACAGAAGGTGCTGAATTGATTGATTCAGTTCTTGATGTAGTTCGAAAAGAAGCTGAAGGTTGTGATTGTTTACAAGGTTTTCAAATTACTCACAGTTTAGGAGGAGGAACTGGTAGTGGTATGGGAACTCTTTTAATCTCCAAGATTAGAGAAGAATATCCAGATCGTATTATGATGACTTTCTCAGTTGTTCCATCTCCCAAAGTATCAGATACAGTTGTAGAACCTTACAATGCCACATTATCAGTACATCAATTAGTAGAAAATGCTGATGAAGTTATGGTAATGGATAATGAAGCTCTTTATGATATTTGTTTTAGAACTCTTAAATTAACAACACCAACCTATGGTGATCTTAATCATTTAGTTTGTGTAGCTATGTCTGGTGTAACATGCTCACTTCGATTCCCAGGTCAATTAAATGCCTGATTTAAGAAAATTAGCTGTAAACTTAGTACCATTCCCCAGACTTCACTTCTTTATGATTGGATTTGCTCCATTAACCTCCCGAGGTTCTCAACAATACAGAGCTTTAACAGTTCCTGAATTAACCAGTCAACAATTTGATGCTAAGAATATGATGTGTGCTGCTGATCCAAGACATGGAAGATATTTAACTGCTTCTTGTCAATTCCGAGGAAGAATGTCTTCAAAAGAAGTTGATGAACAAATGTTAAATATTCAAAACAAAAACTCCTCTTACTTCGTAGAATGGATTCCAAACAATATCAAATCCGCCATTTGTGATATTCCACCAAAAGGTTTAAAAATGTCCTTCAACTTTCATTGGTAATTCCACTGCTATTCAAGAGATGTTTAGAAGAGTAAGTGAACAATTCACAGCTATGTTTAAGAGAAAGGCTTTCCTTCATTGGTATACAGGAGAAGGTATGGATGAGATGGAATTCACCGAAGCTGAATCTAACATGAACGATTTAGTATCTGAATATCAACAATATCAAGATGCCACAGCTGAAGATGAAGGTGAAATGGAAGAAGGAGATGAAGAAGGAGAAATGGAATAGACAACTGAATAAATTATATTATGATAGATATATATAAATATTTTTTTATGATTTGGTTTAAATAGAAATTAATTAAAACAAATTGAATATAATACTATTTATGTTTAATAACAATAAAAAGATATAAATAATGAAAATGAAAAAGTCGAGCCAGATTTGAGCAAACGTAACTTGTATTTTTTATTTTTGAGTAAATGAAGAGACTAGTGGTGTTTATATTATGCTCTATAATCTTAATTACATATGCCTGTCAGAATATGTGTAATGGACATGGAGATTGTGCTAAAAAAGACAAATGTGAGTGTTATCCTGGTTGGGGAGGTGCTGATTGTTCACTAAGTATTTATTAAATTCATATACATTTTTTAGGAGCTTGTCCATACGATGTTGCATTTATCGATGCTAATCTTGGTGATCTTAACCATAATGGTAAATTGGATGATGAAAAAACATATATAAAAACAGAATGGTATCCACAATCAGGTATACCAGAACAACCACCAGCTTCTCACTGGTATGCAGAATGTTCAGGTGTAGGTAATTGTAATAGAGAATCTGGTGAATGTGAATGTTATCCAGGTTATACTGGTTCAGCTTGTCAAAGAACTGCTTGTCCAACTAAAGTAGAAGGTGAACAATGTTCAGGAAATGGAGTATGTATCTCATCAGAACGTCGTTTAGCAGAATCACATAATCCATACGCTAGCTGGGAAACACCAAAAATGTATTCTTGCAAATGTGATAGTGGATATGAAGGAATTGCTTGTGATAAAATACAATGTCCAGTTGGAGCAGATCCATTATTGTCTGATCAATTAAATATGACAATAAATTATATATTAGGTGAAAATAGTGATAAACCAACTTGTGATTGGTATTCAATTCGTTATACTTATGATGGATTAACATATGAAACAACTCAAATCAGAGCAAGAGGAACAAATGCATTAAAAAAGAAAGAACAAATCCCACCAGATGAAGATTATTCAAGAGAATATTCTGCTGAAATTGCTCAAGCTATTCACGATAGTATTCCACCATTAACATCAGCAAGAGTTGGTATAGAACTATCAGGTGCTAATTATCAAGTAGTCATTCAAACAAATAACTTAGATATTGAAAAATTCAAATTATCAAAAGTAGAGATTACAGGAGAATGTGCTGCAGCTAGTGGAATATTTGCATCTTCAGGAACACAATACACATGTTCAAAGAGAGGAAATTGTGATTATTCAACTGGATTATGTAAATGTTTTAAAGGTTTTACAGGATCAGCTTGTGATAGATTTATTACATCTCAATTACCAACAACAAACACAAATTCTAATACTAACACAACTATAACTCCAACTTCAACAACTGATATTAAAGTTGATGTAACTACATCTTCATAATTTCATTATATATTTTATTATTATTTTATTCTGTTTATATTCTTTTACATTTATATTTTCCAATAAACAATTTATATTAACTATATTTAAATACAAAAATTTAAGCAATAAAGATTATCAAAAACAATATAAATATTACCAATACCATAAATAACTTTATCACTAATGATTTGTTATTTCTAATGCTATCTGCATAATCCAACAACTTAGTATAACCTGCAGACACACGTTCTTCTGCTTCAGATACTGTATCATCAATATAAATAATCTGTTCTCCTTGTAAAGCAGTAACATTAGCCAATCTTGAAAATAGTTGTGATACTTCTTCCATTTGATGTTGGATATTCATCATAGCTTGAGCTCTTTGTTGTGCATAAGTTGGTCTTGCTAAAGTTGGACTAGCTAATACTACACCTTGATCTGGTGATATTACTGGAGCTGATGGAGATCCCACAGGACGAGGTAAACCATCGCTTTTTGGAGTTGATGTTGATGATGGTGATTCTTTATGTCTTGAACTATAAGTGACTGGTTTTGATAATTCTGGTAATTTTGTTCCAAACTTGGCTTTCTTATCTTGTGTATCTGCTAAATTATCATGACGTATTTGTAATGCATTTTGCAATTCGGCTGTCTTTACTTTCAATGATGATTGTAATCTTGATATTATTATTTGATTATTTTCGATTGCTTGAGACCCACTATCTTTCTTTGCAGATAATGATTGTTCTAATTTCTCCAAATCACGAGTAATTGATATTATTTCTTCTTTCACACTGCTTGATAGATGTGAAATTTCTTCTTCTGGATCATCAAACATAGCTTTCTTTTTTGCCACTATGAAATATAACAGAGTTTATGGAATACACCTAGTTAATTGTTGAAGCTTTGTAGTGGTTGTAGAAATATGCCTAGCTACTTGTGAAGCTAACAATGAAAATTCTGAAGGTCTCATTGGCTGACGAATATCCTAAATATATAATATCACGAACATTTGTACTAATAACCCCCTTTCTTCCTCTTTACATAAGGTTTTTGCAAAATCATAAAAATCTTTTGTTCTGTTTACCGATACCATTCCCTTATCCTACTTAAAAAGAGAAAAGAAGTTAAAACAATTCAGTCAAAATAGATTCTAAAGTAGCATTTATTTGTAATATAATTATGTAAATTCTATATTGCATAATCAAATCCGTTGCTAAAATGACTTTTTTAAGCTATATAGTGGTTATCATATGTATATAAAAATATAATTAATTCATTAAAGGCTTTTTACATCCAATATGGTCTTGTTACATTCAAGGAAAGGATGGTGGAGTTTGTGTTAATCCTTCTGAATATCGTGATGATTTTTTCGGAATTTGTAGTGGTTTAATCACTTACAGGACATGTGTACCAAAGACTGTATATAAATGAAGAGATATTTTTTAGGCAAGTTATACAAACCCTAACTTGACGGTTGCAAACAAAGTTAGATGGATAGAAAATACATATAGAGAGGTTGTAGACAATCAAATTGCATTGGAACAGAATAAAACTTATAGACAAAATAGTATTTTTCATTTTCATTTCATTTTAATTAATAGTTGATGAAGTACATATTAGATTTTATCATAATAAAGATGTATAGCAATTATAATTATAAATTTTTATAAAATAGTGTCAAAAAGCATACTTGAATTACATTTGTTGGTCTAATTTCCCTCGTTGTGATGAAGAAGATCGTAGTCTAATGTTATGTAGATCTGTCTGTGAAAATTACGCTAAAGCATGCAAATTAACAAATGATTTAAAAAGATGTGGTCCAACTGAGTATCAGAATGGCTATGATCCAGAAAAAGCAGAATATACAGATGTAAAGGGATATACGAAGTTTTATAGAGATTTTTTCCCAGGCCAACCCTTTAGAGATGGTGAATTTGATGGAAGAAAACCATTACCTGTCTGTACACCTAGTATTCTTAATGATTCACTTGTATTCTCGCCATCATTTATTATACTCATTGTATCTATATTTCTAACAATCTTACTCGTCTAATAATACTATAATTTAAGAATTATATTTTATATTACACCACTGTTGTTTGGAATTATTTAAATATATCAAATTAACAAAAATATAACAATATTACAAGGAAAGATTTTAATCTTAAAAATTAATTAAGTTCAATACTTAGAAATATACTCAATTGGTCTTGCTTTCGATAAAAATTCTTGTGCAATCTTTGAAGCAGCTCTTCTTCTAGTTAAAGCACCAGTTTGAATATCATATCTCAACTCTAAAGCTTTCTTTGTAACATCATCATCTTGTTTTACTCTTCTAGTCAACTATTCAGTGTAAATAAATAAATAATTCAATATATATAATATATTATACATAATATTGTAACTGACTCCACATAGCCGTTTCATATTGCCATTTTCTCTTCTTTTCCATTTCTCCACTCTCTAAACCACTCTTCCAAAATCTTTCAATACAACTGTATATTTCATCCATGTAAGTCTTCTTCATTGCACTACATTTCAACACTTCAGCTGTCCAATTAGGTGCCTTTTGACCTAATATTGCCATTCCCTTTGAATTCTCTTCTACCACTTTTTCGACTGTTGCTTTTGGCACCATATCTATTTTATTAATCACAATTGCATCAGAATGTTCCATTATTCCTTTCTTCACTCCTTGTAATGAATCACCCATTGTTGGAGGCATTACTAGCATAAACATATCAACCATATCATCCACTACTACCTCAGATTGACCTAAACCGACTGTTTCTACAATCACAAAATCATATCCAACTGATTCTGTTAATAATACTAAATCAGCAGTATGTTCTGTTACTCCACCTAAATCACCATTACTGGGAGATGGACGGACATATGCATTAGGATCTACCGATAGTTCAATCATTCTAGTTTTATCACCTAATAAACTTCCTCCTGTTAAGATACTGGAAGGATCTATACATAAGACACAAACTTTGTATCCCTTTTTTGTTAAATATTTTCCTAATGCTTCTACTAATGTGGATTTACCTGCTCCTGGAGGTCCTGTTATCCCTAATCGAAATGCGGCTGGTTTGAATTTATCTTTGCCGAATTTTTCTTCTAATTCTTTACGTTTGACTGATGTAATAAAATCTAATAAATAATCGGCTTGGATAGCATGATCCCATCTTTCTGATTCCACTATTTATCATATTAAAAATGAAGAAATACGTAATGTAATTGATCTACTAAGATGTGCTCTACTTCCACTAAGACATCCCTTTATTAATTCCCATGTTTCTGGTTTTAATTCTTTTGGCACATGTACACCCTATGATTTAAATATTTATACATACTTTATATGTTTTTGGTATTTCGCATGCACAAATACTACGTTTCCTATACAAAATTAATAAATTATTATTTTTATTAAATATTAAATACAAGCTTCCATTGAAAACCATTCTACGTATGGCAGAACCTAAATATTTCGATTGATATGCAAACATTAAAAGAGAAAATTGGATCTAAAAAATAATGGTTATTGAAAACTCAAACAGGTTCGACATTAAAAATGACAAAAAGAAAAAGAGGTAATAGCGACTTTGTTAAAGTTAAAGAAAAGGTTGGTAAGAAAGCTAAGAGGTTAAATGAGACAAATACAAATTTTTTTATGAAATCCATCGTGATGCCCAAACAAAGTACCTTTGATGAGAAAGGATCAGCAGTTAATCAAAGAAACCTTCGTTTTATTGATCTGATTCCACAATTAAAACATTACAATCCTTCAATTAGAAAAGATGCAGTTTTAGGTTTGAAGGATTTTTTCATCAAAAATCCAGAATCATTATTACCAAAATTAAGTCAAACATTAGATGCAATATTACCAATGTTAATTGATGTTGAAAAACAAGTTAGATCATCTCTCAAATTATTAATTGAGTATATACTTTCAAATGTTCAAAGTACTCAATATCAACCATATATGAAATTAACAGTAGTGTATATATGTCATGCAATGACATCAATGCATACAAATGTAAGAAAAGACATTACAACAATTATCAGATTATTCATCAATTTATATCCAAATTTAATAGCAGAACACAGTGAAATGATAATAAAAAATATGTCTTCCTTATTAAAATCATCATCTGATGATATAATGACAAGAACAAAACAAATGAATAAAAACAAAAATAAAGAATTAGATGTTGACATTGATTTAATTGAATGTTTGAAATTATTCTTGAATATTTTATGTCCAAAAACAACTTCTACAGTTTTATCACATAAAGAAAGTAATAAATTGAATTTTGAAACAATTGGTATTAGTGGATTAATGGTTTTATCACAATTTTCAGATTGTATAGTATTTAAACCAATAGTTAATTATGAAATATCAAAAACATCAATTTCAAAAGATTCTTTACAAAACGCATTTGTTGTTATTTGGAAAGGTTTGTCAGATATTTGGCTTGAGAAAATAATAGAAGTTTCATCTACAACAAATCCACAACCAATTTTAATAAAACTAATAACACAGATAATGGAATGTAAATATAATATTTCAAATTATTTTATTGTCAATGAAGAATATGATTCTTTAATTGATATTAATAATTATATCAAATTATACATATCACAATATATGTCTCAATATCCATTACACTTAGTAGATAACACAATTCAGAATAAAAATGAATTAAATAAACTAGTTATAAATCATAATTTGTTGTTTTCATTATATCAATTTAATTTAAATGATATATATCGTAGGAATAATCAGAAGAAGAATAAACCAATTCATAGTGATTTATATACTAATATTATATCATATTTAAATGAATTATTAAAATTAATTGATTATAGACAGTTTGATGTTGATAATACTAGTTGTAATTATTTGTTATACTTATTCACAAAAGCAACCAAACATATTGATTCAAATGAAGAAATATCACAGTTACTTGAGAAATTTGTTAAGAATGTAGTAAGATGTCCATATAGAAATAGTAATAAGATATTATTGTATCAGTTTTTACTTCAAATATTTGATAAACAGATTATTATAGGAAATGATGATTATTGTGTTGATAAAACATTAATAAAGCAGTCATTGAATCTGATTCCTGAGTTATTGTCTCATTTTGAATATAATGAAGGTAATAAAGATGATGTGAATGAATTGTTACACAATTGGAATCATTTGATTGTGAAAATGGATGAAAGTGAAATGAAAGATGTTATTAATTGTTTGTTAGTGTTTTTCAAAATTCCAATAGAAGAAAAGGATAAAACTTTATTAGAAATACCATTCATAAACCAATATGATGTTGATACACAAAGATTATTGTTCAGTTTGTTTTATTATATACCATTTAATGAAGAATTTATAAATGCATTAGTTAATTATATCAAAAGTGAGTTTAATCATTTAGACAATTCTCTTCTAACCTTCTTGATAAACATTTTAAATATAAAAAACGAAACTGAAGTAGTTGAAGCAATACAAACAGTAATTAACAAATAAAGAAGAAAAAAATTAAATCTATTCTATTGTATGTATTATTCTTTTTATATTCCTGATGAGTTTTGTGTTTCCCATCCTGATCCTACTGATAAACCAACATCTTCAGAAGATACTATTCCTTCTTTTGACGAAGATGTTTTTGACTTCTTTGCAGCTGTTTTTACTGATGCTTCTGCACGTCTCTTCTTTGCTTCCTTTTCTTCCTCTTTACGATTCAAGAATTTTGGATAAATCTTCTTTAATTCTTCATCAGAAAAAATACCATACTCAATACACCATTTTAATGCCATATATGAATTTGGATTTTCATGATATAATGATTCATAGAACACTCGATCAGCAGAACCCTAATTTCACTAAACAATAACAAAATATACTGGCGATGGTGTTGGACGCAATTGCCCTTTCTTGTGTAATGTAACTTCGGTATCATCCACATTTACAACAACTCCAGAATCACTTTGGCTTAAAACTACTGTTTTCTTGTCTTTTATATCTTTAACATCCTTTGGTGGTGCATTTTTTGTTGTATGTTCCAATTTAACTGGCTCATCATCAGAGGATGAAGACATTTTTTAAAAATGGAGCGAAATTGTCAAACCAAAAAGCTTGATAAAAAGACGTTTTTAATATTTTCTAAAAAATGTATCAAAGCTATCAAAGACCAGAGCCATTGCATGCTGAATTCAAAATCGGTAGTGTTAATGGAAGAATGAATTTTAATCAGAATTCAAAAGCATTTCATACTTCAGATATTCCCCAAAGAGTGTTAGAGAAGAAGAAAGAAGTGTTATCGTTTAAAGATCCAGATTACTTGAAGTTAAAAACTCCAGGTTGGGATAGAAGTACTTCTGCACCTAAAAAATTGTGTGAAAGACTATCAGCTCAAATAGCTGAAAGAGATTTATTGGATTTTCAATATAATTATCGTGCAGAAAGTCTCCACAAAAAAGAACAAATATATCAACCACCTCCAAATAAATTCGAAATTGATAGACTAACATTACTAAGTAATAAAGAGAAAAAACATTCTGTGATCATGCAGTTGTATATATTAAGATATCATTATTATTATTTAGGCTTCAAGAAGAAAACCTTTGATAATAAGTGAAGATCTTGAAGATAAACCACAATTTAATACGTCTACAGTAATAAATCCATTTTTAAATGAATCTACACTATTCAATACAACAAAGAAATCAATAGAATCAACGAAGAAATGGAATCAATTGCTAGAAACAAAAGGATATAGAAAACCAGAAGAAAGATATAATGATAAAAACACAATAAAACTTCATGAGACAGTGGAGAAGTATTATGAACTACCTCCATTAGATCCAGAATGTACATTTCATCCTAAATTAACAACAAAGACAATTGATAGAAGATATGCTGTTTATTCACATCCAGGTACTTTTGGACCATCTCCAGATGGTGGAACAATGTGGTCTTGCTGTTTACAATCAGATAAAGAGAGCAGAGGCTGTGTTAAGAAGGTGTATAATCCTGATCAATTAAATGTTGCATCTATTTAAGATATAAATGTATTTTAGTAATTATTTTTTCTTTGTTAATTATTTAGTAATTTTATTTTTTGTTGTATTAGTTGAAAATAGATAGAATATAAATTTGAACAATCATTAACTTATTTAGTTTTTTTCTTTTGTTTTATTTCTTCATATGTTTTACCTTCTGATTTACTTTCTCTCTTATATTCATCAGAAGTTTGTATAGATTTTAATTGTTTCTTGGTCTTCGTTGGTTTTAAATCTTCTTTCGTCATTCCTATTGCTGCTAACGCCTCTTCATCAACTTCCATCAACCTTTCATCATTTATTTCTTTACTTTCTTCTTTTGGTTTTGATGGTTTTAAATCTTCTTTCGTCATTCCTATTGCTGCTAACGCCTCTTCATCAACTTCATCAACTTCATCATTTATTTCTTTACTTTCTTCTTTTGGTTTTGATGGTTTTAAATCTTCTTTCGTCATTCCTATTGCTGCTAACGCTTCTTCATCTGGTTCTTTAAATATGTATTCATCAAGAACAGATTTCTTCTTTTTATCTCCATTGACTGGCTTTGTAAAATTTTCCATTGCATTCTTTTCTATTGTATTACAAATAGGAGCTATTTCTATTTCTATTTTCTTTAAAGCTTCAATAAATTCCGAGTGGTATAATTTTGATTCTTCATTACTGACATTATTAAATTTCAACTCAAGATTATTTAAATCATCTCTCAATTTACTATTTTGGGTTTGTATTTTTTTTATACTTTGTAATCTCCTTACATTTTGTTTTATCAGTGATTCATATAATGACTTTGATTGTAAATCACTTGATAAATATAAAATTTTCAGTTTAGCACAATTACTGTTTATTGAGTTTGTCCTATTATAAATATTATTTCAATATACCTTAAATTAAACATTTTATCTATTGTATTAAGGCAGTCACGAATTCTTGTACTTTCTAAAAATAATTAAATTCATATACCCATTATAAGATTCAGAAAGACGAAAAGAAATATTGTTGAAACGGCTAGTATCTTTAACTGTAAAATACTCAAAACAAAAGTAATAATAACTAATTAAGCTTTATAAATTTTATATATTGAGTTGATTATATCATCTGCAAGTGTTGAACAATCAAATTCATTAAAAGCTAGTAATTGTGCTTTGCAAATCATTGAACAAGCTAGGTAACATGCTGACATATATCCATATTCATTTCTAATGCATTTTATAAGCAATATAAATAATTATACACTTCTTCAACATAATTTCTGTCAGTGATTTGACTAAAGAATCCAATCATTCCAGCCAAAATATCTCCTTGACCTCCACATCTGCGGGGTGATTTTTCTGAGGTGAAACAAACTGTATGTTTGCCATTTGTTATAATATCTTGAGCTCCTTTCAATACAATTGTAATATTATTCAATCTAATGACATATATATATATATATATATATATATCAATTACTACTATTATACCTTTTTGATAGTTTTTCTACTTTTTCAATTGATTTCTCTTTTTCTAATCCATAAGGAATATCTTCATGATAATAACTTTCATATATTCTCTTAAATTCATTGAAATTGGGTGTTAAAATAAACTTTGAATAATCTTTTACTATATTCTCATCACATGAAAGATAGAATAATGCATCTCCATCTAAAACAATTGGTATATTCACTTTCTTGATATTTGATATAACAGTATTAATCATTTGTGGTATTATATCTTGTCTACCTAGACCTGGTCCTATTACTACTGAATTAGCTCTTTTAAAATCAAATGAATCACTATTATATTCATTATTATAATAAGCTTATACTAATGTTTATCATTATCCCATTGTGGAATTACTATCAATTCAGGATGATATGATTTAATTGGAATGGCAGCATCTTTGTGACAGATAATATATGCTAAATCACTTCCCTTTCATCATATAATAGTACATAGATACGGTTTTTAAAGCAGAAACTCCAGCATAATAGGGAGCACCAGTATATTCTAAAGATCCACCGATTATACACACTTTACCAGCTTGACCTTTATGATTTCTCGGATTTACAATCAATTTTCTTAACTGTGATCCAATTTTCGCCGTGTCAGTGAAGTTCTTAAACATTTCTTAATAAAAAGGTTTGGATATTGGTTTGATCATATCTCTTCATTTTTGGTTTATATCGAAAATGGCTGATAATGATCTAATAAGATATACTTTACCAGGTCACACACGACCAGTAGTAGGCCTCTGTTTTAGTAATGACAGTAAAGATGGTGTTTTTTTGATTACTGCTTGTCATGGTATATTATCTGATATAATTTATGTTATAGATAAGTTACCAATGTTACGAAATGCAGAAAATGGAGATTGGATAGGTACTTTTACAGGACATAGAGTATTGACTAAATATTTATATTTATTTTATAGGGAGCAGTTTGGTCTGCTAAAATTAATATTAATTCAACATTAGCATTGACTGGATCAGCAGATTTTACAGCAAATTTATGGGATGCAACAACTGGTAAACTGAAACACACATTTGAACATCACCACATAGTAAGAAGTGTATGTTTTTCAAAAACAGAAAAAGAAATCGCTACAGGTGGAAAAGAAAAGAAATTCAGATTGTTTAATATTTCAAAACCAGCAGAACCTGTAGTAACTTATGATTTTGAAACGGATATAAATCAAATAAATACATTTACAGCTCATTCATACTTAGTAGCCACTACAGATGGTAATTTACATTTAATTGACACATCAACTAAAAAGGTAGAAGCAACAATTCCTATTGGCCAAAAAATCAATGATTTAGAATTGGCTCGATCAGGAGATATAATAACATTAGCTACAGGTCACAATATAAAGTTTTTAGAAACAAAATCATTTGGATTAGTAAAGCAATATGATTATGATTTTGAAATTGAATGTGCATCTTTAAGAAATGACAAAGAAAGGTTTGTGTATGGTGGTGAAGATATGAGAGTTCATGAGGCTATTTATGAGAATGGAGAAGAGATATCTAATTTAGGAGGACATTTTGGAGCTATTCACTGTATAAGGTACCATCCAGCAGGTGACAGGTATGTATCTGGTGGAGATGACTCATCTGTTAGAATGTGGAAGTATAAGAAGTAAATAATATAATAGAAAAAAGTATATGATAAATATAGAAGAAAAATAGTTGTTTTAAGTCTTTTTTTTCTTTAAATTAGTTTTATTGTCAATATCAATCTTTTTTTAAATTTGTTTTTGAGTTTAGCTAATTATTTACATTAATAAAAATAAAAATATAATAAATTTCAAAGTATTTTGTGTATGTAATTAACATTATTATTAATAATATTATTATTCTACTAAATGTCTAATAATTTTACGATGGGTAAGTATTTGTTGTTAAATTTGGTTCTGATTTCACAGTTTTAACTTCAATAATATTCTCACAACTTCCAGAATCTACTTTCAAAAAAGTCTCACTCATCATTTCAGATAAAGGTGTATAAGACGGTAGATTAATTGATTGAATATTCTGTGACTCTAATGATACAGGTTTAATAGGTGTAGGTCTAATTAAACCAGAGGAATTAACTTGTATTTGTAGTGGAGATGGTGGACATATTAATTGTTGAGGCGGTTGTAATGGAATTGATGAAGATGATCCTCTTGTTGGAGTACCTATTGTGAAATTAGGAGATGAAATATTATTATTACTATTATTTGTAGTTGTAGCTCTTGGTGTTACAGCATCAGCTGGAGATTGAGGCATATATGAATATTGAGCTAAGGTTTGTATTGATAATGATTGTTGGAATAACTGTTGTTGATGTAGCGGAGATAATGGTGACAGAGGTAATTGTGGAGGTGGTGGTGGAGGTTGTTGTTGTTGTTGTTGTTGTGAGGTTGGTGTTGACATTGAAGTCTGAGATATAAGTGATGCTAATACATCTAATCCACTTTGATTTTGATCAGTTTTTATATTCAATATATTTTGTTGGTTTTGTTGTTGTTGTTGAGGTGTTGGTAGAGGAGGTGGTGTTTCACCTGTTCTTTCGTATAATGTATCTAAATCACTATCTGGACCAAATGTATAACTATTTGAATCAGATCTTAAGAATGTCTTTTGAGGACTCATTTTCTTTTGGGGAGATTCGTAACTTTCCAATTCTTTAGCTACACAGTTGAGCAATTCTGGATCTATATAACTTTGATTTCTTTTCATCTATTTGAAATATATGAAATTCTAAATAATAGACATTATACTCCTCCAAATGAATAGGTAGATAAACCTGTATCTACACTGATTGACCTTTTCATATTACCCAATCCACTACGTCTTTTCGATCTCATCTCTAGCTTCTTGCTTTCTTTGAGTTTTTGTTTTTCACATGGGTTACAGACCAATCTTCGCTTGTATCTAAGCAATAACAGACATAACTCATACCTATCTCTGACACACATCACTCCAGGAGCATGGTCACATGATTCAAAACCCAAACACTGACAGTGGGTACATGTTAGACTCTTGCACCAATGGCATGGGTTTGGGCGAGGCCCTGGTTTTCTTGCTTTGAATTGATCTATCTATTGGAGATAAAAATTAGCATATATGGAGAAATAATAATAATATATATAATAAGAAATGATAAGATTGAGAGATAATTCGGTGTATAGTGATAATACTTTAAATAATCTTAATAACAAAAACAAAATTCTATTACAACTTTTTTAAGTAAAAAGTGGGTATTTTGTCATATTCAGATGGGTTTATGATGGTAATGTGATTATGAAATCGTAAATGAAACTGTATTCTTGCTGAATGCTGAAGAAAAACCATGATAAGTGTTGAAATTAAGCAGAAATTCATCATAATAGAATATTATATATTTAAATTGTACAGAATAATATCAAATAGCAAATAGACGATTAAACAGATATTATAATATGTTAGAATGCTGCTTTTCCATATCTTGATTGTGTTTCTCTAATAAATTTGTATTCTAAATCAAGAAATAGATTTCACTCATTCAATAGTAAAATAATGAAAGAATAGTGCCTTCTGGATCAGTCTTCGTCATGCAAAATGAAAAATAATTCTGATTTATCAAGCCATTAGCTTGAAATTAAAAATGAATTTTTTGGCTTTTTCTCGATGTTTGCTATCAAGAAGAGGGATAGCACAAAGAAATTTGCTTATGGGAGCATTTAAGATGCAAACAATCTATTTTTCATCAACTCCACAAGTATTTCTGTTTTTTTTATTGTTTAGAAACCTAAAAAAATAATATCATTAGAAAATATAGGTGAGGAAGAAGATGATATAGGAAATAAACTCAAATTTGATGATAGAAAAGCAATTCCAACTGTGTTAGATGGAGAAACAGTAGTTACACACAAAGAACAGGAAAAGAAAAACAAGCAAAAACCAAATATATCACTAAAACAGGTGAAACAAGCAGAAACCAATAGAATCAACCTCAAAATCTGTTAAAGAAGAAACGAAAATAGAAGTGCAAAAAGAACAAGTAGAAAAACAACCAGTCAAAACTCCAAAAGTCAAAAAATGGAAAGACATAAGATTAGGAACTTTAGAATTAACAGAAGAAAACGTAAATCCAATAATCAAAGCATTAAGAGAAATAGAAGAAGAAGAAGCAAGAAAAGAAGCAGAATTAATAGCAAGAGCAGGAATAACAGAAGGAATGATAAAATCCGAAGAAACAAAACCAAAAGAAGGTGAAAAAGAAGAGAAAAAAGAAGAAGAAGCAACATCAGTAGCAGCTCCACCATTACCAGTCTCAGAAAAAGAGAAGAAAAAATTAGCAAAATTGAAGAAGAAGGCAAAAGCTAAAGGAAAAAAATTACCTAAAAAAGTCGATAAAGAAAAGGAAGAAAAAGAAAAAAAGAAGAAAGAAGAAGAAGAAGAAGAAAAGAAAAAAGCATTACCCAAAGTGAAGAAGCAATATACACCAATAGAATATCGTGAAATAGCTGGTTATCAAGTACCAAAAGGTTTAACTTCGAGAATGATCGAGAAAATATATGCTCAACAATTATATAGAAATACTTACACTCCACTATCAAAACCAGTATCTGAATATATAAACGATAAGAAAATATCTATTACTGATTTACCTACTATTGGAATTGCATTTGAAAGAATCAGAAGATATACAATTGGTAATAAAGATCAACCTAAAAGAATATGGGTTGATTATTTCATTAAAAGATGTTATGAAGAAGGAAAAGCAGCTTATGCGTTGAAAATTGCAAGAGTTTTGACTAGAAATTTCTTTGATTTTTCTACAGGAATGTCTAGTATGTTGTTAGATACAATTGGAATGTATAAACCTGTATAAATATATTTATAATATACTGTTTTTTTTATATATTATTTAATAGAAAGATGTAGTTGTTGATATAATGAATGATATTACTCAATATAGATTATTTCCATCAGCATCTTACATTGAATCTTTAATTATTAGATATGCTTTAGATGGTAATATATTAATGGTTGATAAGTTGATATTTATGTATACTTCACAGTATAAATATCCTAAAAATCCACATCATTTATTCTATAAAGTAATGTGTTTCAAGAAAATGCAGAATTATACAGCCATCTGGAACTTTTTGAGATTAAATGAAGATAAATTGGATAGTGAGACTTTAGAATATATTATTAGGTTGGCTATGGAACAGAATAAAACAATCATTGTATAATTAGCATTATTTATATTTATATAGGCTAGTAATTGTCGTAAAGAATATGAAAAGAGATTGGAGATGGAGAAATTGGAGAAGAAAGTGAATAATCCAGTAATTAATGAAATTAAAATGACAAATAAAAGTAAAAAAGTAATAGAACAAATAAAGTAAGCCATTTTAAAAGTTTTGTAATAATAATTATCTGTCGATTACACTTTGTTTTGTGATATTTACGAAAATACATAAATACACTTGTATTTGTATTAAATTAATAATTCAAAAATTCACAAAAAATGGAAGATATGTATGAGCAAACTAACTCTGCTTTCAAACATTCATCTGAAGCTGAATGTCTGAACCCAACATATAGACCAACTATGGAAGATGTTCATATAATCGTTGATCAATTCTGCGATAATCCCAACCAAGCATTTTTTGCTGTGTATGATGGTCATGGAGGTATAATATATTTTCTATATTTTAGGAAGTGAAATAGCACACTATGTTGGTGAGCATTTCCACACAAACCTAGCAAAAAATATGAAAAAGAATAAAGATTTAACAATAGAGAATAATCTTAAATTAACATTCCTTGAAACAGACATAATGAGTAGAAATCAAGTCTATGGTCAATCTGGTGCAACTGCCGTATGTCTTTTCCTTCATGAAGGAGAAAAAGGTCAAAGAACGTTATATTCAGCCAATATTGGTGATGCTCGTGCTGTTATTTCAAAAGGTGGTAAAGCCATAAGACTTTCATTTGTATTTAATATGTTATTTGTTATATATAAATAGGATCATAAAGCTGGAGATGAGAATGAAAAGACAAGAATAGAGAATTTAGGTGGTTTTGTAAGAAATGGTCGTGTTATGGGTATATTAGCTGTTGCTCGTTCATTTGGTGATCATGGACTTAAAGCTTATGTTACTGCTGATCCTTTCATTAATTCAATAAAGATTACAAAAGATTGTGAATTTATAATAATAGCTTGTGATGGGTTGTGGGATGTAGTTGAAGATCAAGCTGCTGTTGATTTTGTGAAGAGAAAATTAGAAGAAAAAGAGAAACCAACTCATATTGCTCAATTGTTGGTAGATGAAGCTATAGCTCAAGGAAGTCAAGATAATGTTACAGTATTAGTGATATTTTTGTAATATATTAATAATTAATGTTTGATTGTTGTTTTGTTATAATATACAACACACATTCAATAAATAAAAATTAATTATAATTGAACTTTCTATTTATTATTAGTATAAGAAGAATTGAAGAGTAATAAGTATTATTATTATTATTATCTCACACAATAGGGTTTTTGAATCACTATATTCATAAAAATAACTTAGGATATTGAAACATCATTGATAATAATAAAAATAATAGATAGATAGATATATCATAATATTAGAAAAGATTCTAATCACATTTTACTATCTTCATAGAACCCATAGCCTAATATAATCATGTAAATAGAGTAAGGGAAAAAAAGAAAAAAGAAATCATACATTTTCTATCATTTCAACTTTAAATCTATAAAAACTATATAAGTATGATAATTATATAATATAAATATTTAATAGTTCGATAAGACATTATATTTTTTGGTATATAGAAATTATAATGTCTGAAATCCTATTATAATTTCTAGCCAATGTAACTTGTGAATGATTAAAACACGAATGTTAAATTCACAATGAGTATTGGCAGAATATATATATAGTTTATAATAATATATACCTTTACTTGTGTGTGTTTTCCATACTACATATATCTTTCTTTTTCTTCCTATATATTATATATTAATAAAGAATGTTCGTATAATTTTGTTCTACATATATGGATATGAGTATGTAGAGATTGTTCTCATATACACCATTTAGCCTTACCTCCATACGAAAATATAAGATATAAATTATAATCTCGCTATCAGTGAAAGGCAATTATTAGTAATTAATGGTTCTCAGAATCAAGTTATCAACAAATATAATTTAGACATACGCTCATGATATAAATCATCAAAGAACTTGATTAATAATAACAAAGAAAAGAGAATATATAAATAAATACCTTATCAACTTCATCGCTTCTTTGTTCTGAATTTGTATTGCATTGAATGTCACATCTATAATGTATAAACGATTATACTTTGGGAGTATATATAAAAGACATCAAAGTGAGTTTAGTTTAATAAGTATAGCATCATAACTACAGAATTGTTAATAAAACAAATCTAAATGCAGTTATAATGCATGAGAAATATAGAAATGAAAGAGAATTAAGAAAACTGAATAACAGGAAGTATCATTTATAGATTTGAAATATGAATTTAATATATATGATAATATAAATACCAAAAATAATAACAGATAAAGGATTACTTCTTCATGCTTAAAAATAACATGCAAAATATGTAAATGCAAGTCAAGAGTTGACCGAACCTCAAACTTTTGTTTTGATTTTTTACGATTTTTACTTCTATGTATAGTACTTATTTGATAATAACATTATTGCGATTAATAATATCCATAATTAAATGGATGTGGATAGTTTTCACTATAGTTTGCTTAGTTGGAGCTGTAAATGATGCTTCAAGGAAGGTATTATTACTTTTTTATATTGTGATCTAGTATGAAGAGAAGATATTTAATACAAAAACAGACACAAATTCATCAGATTCAGAAACAGATGAAACTGAAACAGAATTTGAAGAAGATGATGAAGATAACACTGAAACAAGATGGAATCACTTCGTAACAGCTTTACATCTCAAAACAAAAGACAAGAATAAAGATGATAATAAAGAGCCAGAAATAAAGAAACCTCCTCTGTTACTCAAAATAGCAAGATATATTCGGTATGTAATAGTAATAGGATATTTAGCACTACACAATTACTATGACATTCCAAGTGTAATATCATTTGTTTTTGGTATTTATATTGGCAAAGAGTTGTTTATGTCAGAGTATGCTACAATACCAACCACTTTATTATCACCTGATAACTCAGATTATATTATTAATTTAAAAGATTTAAAATCAATAGATAAAATAAAGCATTTCCTTAAACAACCACATTATAAAGAAGTTAAAGAAAGAATAATAAAAGCCTTAAATATTCAATCATCTACATCAACTCCTGTTTCAACTCCTATTCCAGTAAGTACTCCAAGAAATAGAGATAATAATAATAATACTTCATTCTTCCCACCTACTACTCCATCTAATAAAAACAACAACAACAATAAAGAGTTTAATATTGATACAAGTCTTACAATGAAATCACCTCAATCAACTAATCCAGTTCAACAACAACAACAAAATACAACTCCATCTTCAACTACTCCATCTGCTTCCAATGTGAATCATCAAAGCAATAATTCAAATCAATCAGATAATAAAAATACTAAAAAATCAAATCTTTTACCACCTCCAATTAAACCACCCATACTTCTATCTGTTGTAAATACA
Organism: Proteromonas lacertae; assembly: GCA_002245135.1. Classification (NCBI taxonomy): domain Eukaryota; class Bigyra; order Opalinata; family Proteromonadidae; genus Proteromonas; species Proteromonas lacertae. Next base: position 196,290 of record NGBS01001166.1, read on the forward strand.
CCTGTAAAGGACAATACAGATACATTGTTAAATAAATCACTGTCTGTGAGTAAGAACAGTAATAATCCTGCCATGCAAAGATTGAACTCAATTGGCTCACCTTTGACTAAACAGACACCAGCATTGGCAAAGAAACAGAATATGATCATTCCGCATGTTAATAAAGAAGTTGTATTAGCTGAAATAGAAAGAGTTCAGAAATTATATGGATCAAAGCCATTTATGTTTGATATTATTAAATATGTGAAAGAAAAACGAAGATAATTTAATTGCATGTTTTATTTATTATTCTTTTTATATATAAAAAAACAAGTCATATGAAAATAAAGAGATTAACTCGTTTAAGCAACTACTGGTTGAGTTTCAGCAACTGTAGCAAGACCTGGTGATGGCTTATCGAAGAAGGCTTCATAACCCCAGATGAGTGTACATAAGATAGTGAAAATACCAGCTAACCAGTTATTATTTCCAACACCAATCCAACATAAATTGAGTATTAAATATAAAGCAAATCTGTAAAGTGGTGGTTCAAGGAAGTGGGTTACAACACTTGCAAATGCTAAGAATGAACATGGAACAAACTCTGGTCCTTCTAATACACATAAAAATGCACCTATTATTAAATCTAAAAGCATCCAAATTACTGAGCCAGCATTTTTGTATGTGGCGATCGCAACGATGGCATTGATGATGAAGATAGCTCCGGTTGCTAGGCCGAGCATCTTTGCTATTTTTAACATATCCTAGATAAGAATAGAAGCGAAGTAAAGCATACCATGTGAGATATTGATGATTTAAAAAGATTTGATGAAGTTGAAATCTATTGGTTAAAACACTCAAACTCAAAAAAACACACTTCAATCAACCTGACATTTAGTTTGAATAATGTTTAAACAATGTACTAACCTTCTGATCTGCTTCACCTAATTGCTTTTTTAAAAGATGGAGCTGTAATCATCTTGATAAGTGAAAGACAGTTACCAAGTGTATTTTTCTAAACATGATATTTTCATGCTATTGATCGATTTTTATCAGAAACATACCTAATAATCTATTCAATTACATACTTCGAAAAATCATCATTTTCAGGATTGAGCAGATCTTGTCCAAAATAGTAGAAACGTAGAACCTAAAATTGTTCCATTTCGAAAAATGGAGGAAGTGGATGATTTTATTAACTTGGCAGGTATAGCACTCAGTGTAAAACGATATGATGATGCTAAAGATTACATTTCTGAATATACAAAAGCAGAATTAAAATTGAATGACGATGAAAGAACTATTTTTGGTCAAACATGGGGTTGTCTAATCAAAGAAAAAATAGAATGGAGAAATACATTATTAAAAAAGCTAGAAGAAGGAGACTCCGTCAAAGATACAATTGAAAAATGTATAAGTGATTTAAACACTTACTTAATATCTCTGTGTAATGAAGGCCTTAGTATAATAGAAAAACAATTACAATTTCCTGATATTACACAACAAGATATTTTTCATTACAAAATCTTAGAAGCAGATTTTAATTATGTGCTGTATAAACTTCCAGGTGATAGTGTGAGTATTGATGATATTAAAAATCTATTTGATCAAGCATATCAAATGGGTGTTGACAATTTTGAACCTGAGAATAATCTAATCTTACAATTAAGCTTAGATTATTCTCAATTTTTGATTGATCAGAATGAAAAGGAGAAGGCAAAGGTAATATTACAGAAAGCGTCAGAAAGTAGTATTGATGATGATGCGTATGTGCTGGATTCATCATTTCAAAATTCATCGTTAATAGAACAAATAAACTATGTACTTAGTCAATTAGAATAAAATTATTAATATGTAATAAGTTTTTGAATTTTAGTGTTTTTTTATATCCGTTTCTGGGATTTCAACAAATCAAATCGAGAGTCGTGTTCCAAACAAATTTTCTTTAATTTTTCTTATATATAGCCCTTTTAGTTATACATATTTCGTTATATTATATGCCAGAACCGTCGTCTGAACAGTTATCAATGTCACCTATACCTGATTCAACGACAGAAACAAATAATGAAGGTATGTTTTTAATATCTAACGTGTCTAGGTTATGAGATGTATGATGACTTACATCCTTTAATCGAAGATTCTTCTCATAACTTTGCAGAACTTGAATCGCCCTATTTATCTCACAGTCTGTCAAGATTAGCTTTAGAAAAGTGCTGTTCACCTTTATCACCTAATTTATCCATACCACAGCTATCTCCATTTAAATGGTCGCCAACAGATCAACAAATAGTAACTCCACCAAAGCTTCCAGATGCTTCACAATCATCATCAGATTTAACAGTCAAAGAAGAGATGGAAGAAGATAATCCTCCTCCAGTAGCACCTTTGCCTGAAGAAAAATCACCACAATTACAACAAAAACCACAATCAGAGCCAGATCCTTTACCGCCACTATCTCCAGAATAATATCTTTTTTATGTATTTGTAATATTAATCTATATACTTCTTTAACATTTGTAATTATACTGAAGATTCTGATTCAGATGATTCTGATATTAATTCAGACCAACCAAATCTAAGAAGATCAACAGTATATATATATTATAAAATATACTAATAATGATAGAGACACAAACGATTCAAGAATCTAGTTGAAGTAGTAGGTTTTGAACCAAGAGAAGTGAAGCTAAGACATCCTCATAGATGGAGTGCAGAAGAAGATGAACATCTAAAAGCAGCAGTGAAGCTAATAGGTGAAAGAAACTGGAGAAAAATAGCAACAAGTATATTTATATATTTATATATTTTATTTTTTGTAATAATAGAAGTTCCAGGTAGAAATCATGTTCAATGTTTACAAAGATGGAAGAAAGTATTAGCTCCAGGCTTAAAGAAAGGTCACTGGTCTCCTTCAGAAGATGAGGTATTAGTCAATCTTTTAAAACAAGGAGTGAATAAATGGACAACTATTGCTGAACAAATACCAGGAAGAACAGCTAAACAATGTCGTGAAAGATGGAATAATCATCTAGATCCTGCTGTTAATAAAGGTGAATGGACTCCTAGTGAAGATAAGATAATAATTGATGGTCATTATCAATATGGTAATAGATGGTCAGTTATTGCGAAGTTATTACCAGGAAGGACAGAGAATGCTGTGAAGATAAGATGGAAGAGTTTGGATAGGAAAGAGAGGAAGAAGAATAGATTGATGTTGAAAGAACAGATTAAGAAGCAAGAGATGTTGATGAAAAATGGGAAGAAAGATACAATAAAGATTGAAAATTAGTTAATATTTTTAGATTTCGTGAATTTAAATTTTCCTAAATAGCGTATTAATAATGTATGTATTCTATCATTTTCTACAGTTTAAGATGATAAAATATTGTGTTTTTATTTATTATGACATGTTTTTTCTTTATAATTTGACTTTTTGGGTTATTTTAAAATTAAATAAAAAAGTAAAATAATAGTAATAATAATTATCTCAAAACAATAATAAACTAAAATCATTTCAATAATCTCATTGAATATCCAGCTAATAATTCACATCTTATCTGTTGTATATTTTCACTACTAATAAATTCATTTGGTTGTAACGAATTGATTAAGGTAATAAAATATTCATACTGTTCAACACTGTAAAGTTTAACATCATATCTTATCAACCATATATTTAATTTCATTAATTTAATTAACAAACTATACAATAATAATAATAATAATATAATATACATTGTTGGATAATCTAATAATTTCAATATATCATATATTGATGATGTTATTGCTTCTGTATAATTATGAATTTTATTCTCATTGCTTTTATCATTTGGTAGTTTCTTCATTGCTATGTAATTACTAATAACTGAATAATATTTATTAAGTAATTCTAAATTAGGTATTAATTCACTATCACAATAACATAATTCATCCAATACCACTATTAATATATATATATATATATAATAAGTTAATAATATATACATTTAACTACATCTAAATCATTATTACCATACAAATTATCCAATAAAACAGTTGCCAATACAGATACAATTAAATTATAATATTTCCCTCTCAAAAACCACATTACTGCATTTCCATATAAACCTTTATTTACACAATCAATTCCTCTGATTTTACATATTTCGTTTATATAATCTGAATAATGATATTGTTTAGAATAATGTATCAATAAACTAGCATCATTGTCATCAACGATTGGATAAGAATGAATCAATTCTTTCTGTAATATATTATAAAATGATTTATTATTATTATCATCAATTTGTGAGTATATTTCAAGATATTGTAATGATATATAATAATAATTTCTACCATAAAACTGTAAAAATGAACAATAATCATTCATTATATATTCTCTTAAAGACATTTCATTAGATTGAATAGAGGGGATTAATCCAGCAGTTATCATAATATCAGATATATGAAATATCAACCATGAGTCTTTATATCCCATTATAAACTTAATAATTTGACTCAAATCACCTTTTAATAACATCAATATTTTACTCTCCTCTTTAGTGTGATTATTATTCTTATTATTATTTAATTTTATACAATTCTCAACGGTACTTTGTAAAACGTTAATATCTATAACTGGTGAAGTGTAGAGTAATAAAGACACTAATATCTCCGACCATTTTGAACTTAATCTTGAAATAATTGTTTTATTACCTGATAATATATCAAATACTTTCATCCAATTATCATCTACTTCATATAAGTGTTTTAATGATATTAATATTGAATGAAAAGTTCTCCATTTCTTCTCATATAATATTCTGTCAGTAATATTGTTGATATACTGTGGATGGGATTGTATTATCATTATTGTCTATATATATAATGAATTATATTGATTTCTATTATACTTTTTTGAAGATACTATCTTCATCTTTAGATTCTGGTGCACTTTGTAATACTTCTATTGCTTCATTAAACTATATATATAAATATTATAATAATATATATACTCTTCCTCTAACTAATGCATTTGTCAGTTTATTCCAATCAAATACAACTGGTGTATTTTCTATCACATTGTCTGTATACACCATTACTATCCATCTTATTATTTTGGAGATTTGAAGTTCATCTTCTGCTGGTGTGTATATAGAAGAAAAATCTAGTAATGTAACCATGATTGTCAAATGATTGATTAAATCACGAGTTCGTCTATTTTCTGGTAAATTTTGCAATGATGCAAGTTCATTATTTATAATTTCAATATATCGTTTGTAACATTGAGGGTATAAGACTTGAGGTGCAATTTCTATCATTATATTCACAATAATATACTATTATTAGCATTTTCTTTGTGGAATTGAACAAAAACTTTATAAGAGTTGTGAATTATTCTAGAGTATGAAGGATGGAGTGAATTTGATAGTAATGATGCTGATAAATGTCTTCCGTTATTCATATTGTAATATTCATCATTTTTATCAATATTACAAAAATCTATACCTAATGGATCAACTTCCATTTATAAAATGAAAATATAGCTCGGCTTGATTGTTTTTACTTTAGAATAATTTATTGAGCTATGCAATTTAAAATTGACGATTTAGATGTTATTTTCCCGTATCATACCCATTATTACATTCTTATAGATATGAAAAGATATATCCAGAACAATATAAATACATGAAGTCATTAAAAACAGCATTGGATGCTAAGGGACATGCTTTATTGGAAATGCCTACTGGTACTGGTAAAACTGCCGCATTACTGTCATTAATTACTTCATATAAAGAAAAACATAAAGAAATAGGAAAATTCATTTATTGCACACGTACTGTGCATGAAATGGATCAATGTATAACAGAACTAAAGCAAATAGAAAACACAAGGAAATTAATGAAAGGTGATTCATATAAGTCACTATTAGGATTATGTCTTAGTTCTAGAAGTCATTTATGTATAAATGAAGAAGTAATAAATAGTGAAGATTATATTGATTCACTATGTCGAGGAAAAACAGCAAGATGGGTAAGACAACAATCCAAAATAGAGCATCCAGATTCAATGGAAGGATTATGTGAATATTTTGAAAATTTAGATACATCCATAGATTCAATAGCTTTAAAAAGAACAATTTATTCTTTAGAAGATTTAAGGAATTTTGGCAAGTCAAAATCAATTTGTCCATACTTTCTAGCTAGACAAATGTTACTATATAGTGATGTAATTATATTCAATTATCAATATTTATTAGATCCAAAAGTATCATCTTTAATATCATCAGATTTAGAAGTATATATATATATATATATATATATATATATATATATATATTATGAATAGAAAGAATGTATAGTTGTATTTGATGAAGCTCATAATATTGACAGTGTTTGTGTAGAATCATTAACAGTAATATTAGATACAAATATCATAAAGAAAGCTGAAAAACAAATACATACTTTAGAATCAAAGGTACAAGATTGTGAAAGAAATCAATCCAATCGATTGAAAGAAGAATATTTGAAATTAATTGGTGAATTAAACAGCCAAACCACTGGCAATAATAATAACAGTAATAATAGCAATGAAGTAGTAATATCAGGAGGTGAAGAACCATTAGCTACACCAGTAATAACGAATGAAATATTATCAGAAATTGTGCCAGGAAATATAAGAAAAGCAAAGAAGTTTATTGAAATATTAAGTACAATATTGGCATTTATAAAAGATAAAATATGCAGTGATACGAATACAGAGATGGAAACTCCATTGTCGTTTAGATTAACACTTCAACAAGTATATATATAATTTACTATTATATAATACTATATTTATATAGAAAACTGGTATTGATGAAAGAGTATTAAAAGCATGTAGTGCAAGACTAAGTTCATTATTATTAACACTGCAAGCTACCAATTATGAAGAATTTCACGAACTTTCTGAGATTGCTAATTTCTGCACTTTGATTGGAACATATTTAAAAGGATTTATGATAATTAAAGAAACTTACAATCCATTCAGTAAAAATGATAATATATTAGATCCAATCTACGAATTAGCTTGTTTAGATGCAAGTATTTCAATCAAACATGTGTTTGACTATTTCCAATCCGTTATTATCACATCTGGTACTTTATCACCAATAGAATTCTATCCCAAAATATTAGAATTCCAACCAAAACAAATAGAATGTTTTGAAATGTCAGTGCATCGTAATTGTCTTTGTCCTTTAGTAATATCTAAAGGAAGTGATATGAATGATATCACTACAAAATTCGATGTAAGACACGATAGTGCAATAGTTAGAAATTATGCAGATTTGCTATTATTATTAGCTAAGACAATTCCTGATGGTATTACATGGTTTTTCCCTTCATATGATTATATGGAGTGGATAATTGGACAATGGGATGATATTGGTGTTTTAAAGAGTATAATGGAATATAAATTAGTATTCTTTGAGACTAAAGATGCTGTAGAAACATCCTGTGCTTTGAATAATTATAGAAGAGCTTGTGATAGTGGAAGAGGAGGTATATTTCTATCAATTGCAAGAGGGAAAGTAGCTGAAGGTATTAATTTTGATGGTCATTATGGAAGATGTGTTGTTATTTGTGGAATTCCATTTTTGTATATTTATTTATTTATTTATTTATTTTTATATGTAGATCCTCTGAATCAAAGTCGTTAGAAGCGAGAGAGAATTATTTAAGAAGTGAATATAATATCAATGAAAATGAATTCTATATATTTGATGCAATGAGACAAGTATATTTTTTAAATTATTTTTGTTTTTATTTAGACTGCTCAATGTACTGGCAGAGTAATAAGAGGTAAGAATGATTATGGTGTTGTTATCTATGCTGATAAAAGATATACAGAAGAAAAGAGGAAGAAATTACCTGTTTGGATCAATCAGTTCATGAAATCTGATTATACAGATCTTTGTCCTTTTGAAGCTGTTCAATTAATTAAGAAATATCTTAAAGAAATTGTTCAACCTGTTGATGATGAAGAAGCAGATATAAATGAATTATCATCTCTAACTAAATCACAGTTGGAACAATACGTTAAGATTAATCATTTATAATTAATAGTATTTTGTAAGTCTTTTTTTTTATATTTAAATACCCCAATATATTTAATAAGAATAACAATAAAACACAAAATTTTAACAAAAATGACTATGCTTGTGAATAGTGATTTAATCTATACAACAATACTCTTCCTTTAGCATTTCCTATTGCTATATAACCACTATTTGGACTAAAGTCAACGTCATGAACATATTCTAATGGAGATTCTTTAGTAGGCCAGTTGGAATATACTGTCATTGTTGGTAAATGAACTAATTTCAACTGATTCTTCTCAGAAAACGAATACATAGCCATAATTTGATTATCATGATTAAATTTAATACCGCCAACATAAGTTGTCAGATTTTTGAATGTTTTTAAGGGTTTTGGATTTTTTTCATTCACATTCTCCAATATATTTACATATACATTAACAATACCTGAATTAGAACCAACTGCACAATAACCATTACTAGATACTGATATACAAGTGATTTTCATTGATCCTTCATCGTGAAATCTCTTTATACATTTATTTGTTTCTAAATTCCAAATGTAAACATCTCCTCCAACACCTCCTCCATATAAATACTGTGAATCTGTTGAAAATGTGACTGCGTAGACTGGACCATTGATTTTATAGTCATACAACCATCTATACGATGTACCATCTATTAATATAATATATCCGTTACTGCCATAAAGTGCAATATATTTATAATCAGGTGAGACTGAGAATTTTGGATAACCATTTTCTTTTCTTCCCATTATGTTTGGTATATTTTGTGATTTCCCTTCTTTTAAGTCATATACAAATATATTCTTTCTATCTTTACATATTGACAATATATTATCACCATTATTGATGAAAGATGATTGGATAATAGGAAAACCATCAAAAAATATACTATTAAATAGAATATTCTTTTTTCCATCTATTTTGAATATTCTTACAGTTTTATCAAAACCAGCTGTTAATAATAATTGACCTGATGGATGAAATTGAACAGATTGAATTACACACTATTGTATAAATAAAAAATAGAATTCATACTTTTGAATATTTGGATATATTTGCATCTTTTAATCTTTGCACAGATATTATATTTGCTTCTAAAATTGTGGATTTTTTGTCTAAGGTTTTGGATGTAGAGTCTCTCATAAAAAATTCTTCATCACTATCATCTGCTTCTGTCTTTTGTCTTTTTATATATTTTGCATTTGGATGTCTCATTTCATAACTATTATTGTAACAATTAATTCATCAATAAAAATACAATTCTCGAAGTCTTTTATTATATTCTATACCATTTACATTCCTTTCTTCTTCTGATTTAAGTAGTTTTCTTGTTCTTCTTTTGTGTGATATATTAATTTCTGTATTTTCATCATCTTCATCTTGCCATACTGGAGAACCTTCTCTCTATTATTTATATAATCTTTAAAATACATTTTCTTCAAAATCTTCTTTTTCATCTGTTTCTATATCATTTTTACCAAACAGTGAGGATGTAAGTTCTTCATCTTCATCTTGATTGTAAATTACTTTCTCTGTTTCCTCGTTATTCATGAAAATGCAAAACAATTTAACTTCAAGCCGAGTTTTTTTATTTCTCAAAAATCCAAAATAATGGCTGATGAGCTTTATTCAGTAAGAAATGCTTTTTGGTGTGGATGTTATAATGTATGCTTTATTATTTTCTATCGTTTTTAGGCTGCTATTAAGGAAGCCACAGAAATTGGCTTAGAAGATCCTTCTTTAGAACTAGAAAGAACTATTTTTTTATTCAGATCAAAAATAGCATTGGGACAATGCGAAGCTGTATTTGGTAGTATACCAGAAAACGATGATAGACCAGTTATTGCAGCCATTGCAATGGAAGCTTTAATTTTATTCAAGGAAGAGTTAAAATCAGAAATTTTACCTAAATTACAAGAGATTGCTGTAAATACTAACGATCCAGTGATTCAAGTTATTGCTGCTCAATTATACTATCGAGACAATGATGTAGTAACTGCACTCAGATTATTAACTAGTAAACAATCATTAGAATGTCTCGCATTACAAGCACAAATTCATTTATCCTTAAATCGAATTGATTCAGCATTAGCAATCTTAAAAACAATGCAAAGTATTGATGAAGATTGTGCTTTAACACAAATTGTCAACTGTTTATACTTATTAGCTGTAAGAGGTCCAAAATTGAATGAAGTATTGTTAATTTCTCAAGATTTAATGGATCGTTTTGGTGAGTGTCCTAAACTGTACAATATACAAGCTGCAGGACATTTATTACTTGAACAATATGAAGAAGCATTACCTGTTGCACAAAAGGCATATGAAGAAGATGCTCAAAATCCAACTACTATGATGAATTTAGTCACATGCTCTCTTCATTTAAATAAAACTGATATTGTTTCAAGTGTTATTAGTAAAGTACTTGAAGGTAATCCTCTTCATCCAGCTGTAAAATTTGCTATGAGTTTTGATGAAGAATTTGAAGCTGCTAAGAAGAAGTTCCAAACTGCTAATTAAACATTAAAAATAATATTATTAGATTCATTTGATGTTTCTATTTTTAGTATGAAAGTACATAATTCAACAAACTGTTCATCAAGCTTATATTTAAAATCGGTTTTATTTTTTCTGTTACTAAATGGAACTGTATGAGTTAACTCCACCATTATGGGATGAAATAAAGAGCCGATTGAATCCTTCAGAATGGACTGAGGTACAAAGGATGCTTGGCTTTGATTTGATAAATGAGAATCAAGTATTATATCTGCAATATAATTTCTATATTTGTATAGCAATTATATGAAGAAGCGAAATGTTTATTAGATATATTAGGAGAAGCTCAAATACAAAATGAAGAATTGAGGGGAAGAGTAACCCAACACTCAATACTAGATGGAGCTGCTAAGTCATATCTAGAAAGACAAATATTAGATTTCATTGATCAGTTCAGAGTAAGACCAATAGCTCCAATTCTTGAATATCCTTTTTAAAAACAACACTAAAACATCCAGTTCCCTTAATAGAATATACTACTAAAGAAGAAAAGATAGTTAAATACATACAAAACAAAAATGCTAGTCCATCAAGGCCACAGTCAGCTTTATCTAGACCAGGCAGTGCATTCAGACCAGGTTCAAGTAGATCCTTTAATAGTTGTCCTGAGCCTTATGCACCGTTAAGATCTATCTCAAAATCAATAAATGTATATTCTATAGATAAAGTAGCTGATCCATTGAAAGGTCTTTTGAGAGAAGAACAAGATAGGTATAATGAAGATATAGAGATGTTGAGAGAAGAATTAGAGAATGAAGTGACTTTTAAATGTGAAATTGAATCTGAGAAGAAAGAACCATCTATAAAGGATATAAGAGCATTATCTCAGAAGCTGGAGAAGGAATTTAAGAATATTGATAATCCTGCACTTAATAATAACAATAATATTGAAACATGAAGTAATTGTTATTATTATATATGTAAATTATAATCTATTTATTTAATTCTTTATTTTATTGTTGTTGTGGAGGTGTATTATATAAATAAGCGAAAATATATAAATAAAATAAAAGCAAATTACACATCTAAATTCTGTATTATTTTCATAACATCCTGTAAGTCATTTTTGTCAATTCCTATTAAACCATTTTCTTTTAACTGAATATATCTATTATCTGCCGTTCTGATCATTATTCCTCTACTACTTATACTAGATATTTCCCCTTCTCCTTCTTCACCGTCATATTTATGAAAATATACTTTATCGTTTTTCTTTAATTTGGTTAAATCACTCAATAACAATGGTTGAGTTGAAGGAGAATAATCTACTCTAGGCTTCTTTGCTGGAGGTAAATGTAAATAATCCTAAACTATTATTATTACCTGAATTGTCTGCTGTAGTTTTAATAACGTTCTTTTGTGGCGAAAAACTTGTATATTCTGGAGGTGAATCAGCATTTGAATTAATATTATTATTATCATCATCGTCAGGTATAGTTTTTATAGGTGATGAAGAAAAAGCAGAGGACAACAAATCAGTACTTGCAAATTCAAAATCAGTAGAATCAGCAACAGAAGTTGTTTTACTATTTGTATCTTTATTTGAAGTATTCTCACTATCAGAACCTTCATAAGATACTTCAACATTATTATTATTATATTCATCCAAGTTCAAATTAGTAGAAGAAGATTGAGAAGTTGGCGGTGGTGGCGGTGGAGGGATAGATTTTAAAGGAGGTGACATAGATGGAAGTGGAGGTGATGATATATTTGATACATATTGACTTGATAATTGAGGCGATAAGTGAACAGGTTGAATTGGAGATTCTACAGGTGTTGATGGATTTGATGGTAGGTTCTTTTTAGATTGTTTTTTCATTAATGTTTTTAATAAATTGCTTGTTTTGGGTGGTTGAGATGATGTTACTAACGGTGAAGGTGTGGAAGATGGGTTGGATTGGTTTATGATTGGCATATCTACAGAACTTGAATTACTATTATGTATAAGTTTATTACTTGGTATATTGGATGAAAAAGATTGCAGTTGTTGTATATCATTTGATTGGTTATTACTATTATTAGAAGCTGATAGTACAATATCTTGAAATTGTGTAGACAAATGGTTATTATTATTATTATTATTATTAGCGAATGGGTTTTGTGGATCTTGATAACCTAACAGTGTTGAAGTTTGTGAATGATTTTCTGGAGATGCAGAGGATGAAGATATTGTATCTTGATTATCTAAGATATTATTGCTTTGATTGTCACTACTGTTGTTTAGTTTATTGTTATTGTCATCCAATGAGAAAGATGAACACCTGCTTCTATTTCCTTCTTTATTGCTACTATTAATGATATTATCATTGTTATTATATGGTTGCATTGTTGGACTTAATTCAAATGCAGCAAACATAGGTGACTCGTTATTATTATTATTATTATTATTATTATTATTATCTATTTCATTTATATCAGTTAATTGATTTGATTCTGGTTTGGATACTGTAGGTGAATATGAAGCTTCAGATTGAGAATAACTTAATGTATTATTATTATTATTGTGACTTTTATTATGATTTTTAATGTTAATATTTACAGGTGAAAATGCATTGGATGTATCTAAGATTGGTGTAATGGGAGGTTTATTTGTCATTAACTTATTATTATTATTGTTTGAATCATTAACTTTTAGTCTTTTCTTTGGATTTCCATCATCATCATCATCATTATCATCACTGAAACTAGTATCTTTTCTTTTTACCATTTTACTTGAACTACTAGTTTTATCATCATCATCATCTTCAAGTTCTAAAGTCAAACTATTCCTTGTTGGTGATGTAGAAGTAGTAGTTGTTGTAATATTCTGATTGTTGTTTTTATTCTTATTTGAACTAATTGCAGAGGGAGGTAAAAGTGTTGCATTTACAGTAGTTGTAGTGGATAGTTTGGGTGGGGGTGTTTGTGGTTTAAATGGAGATGTATGTGCATATTGAGAATGAGGAGAAACTCTTTTCTTTGTTATATCATCATCTTCGTTTATACCATCATCATTTTTATTATTATCTTTGTCTTTATTATTATTAATATTAGATGTAACTGGTTTTGGAGTATTTTCTTTATTTATTGTAACTTTATTACTAAACATACTCTTTTTCATCATAATATTATTTAATGTTGGTCTTGCTCCGGAAAGAATAGGTATTTTATTAACTGGTAGTAATGGTTTAGGTAGAGATAGTTTGGATGATTGTTTAGGAGGCGGTGCAGGTTGTTTCAATGGTTGTATTGGTTTAGATTTCTCTACAGATGATGATGGGTTAGATGATGATGATGATGTTGGTTTAGTAGGTTGAGAATTTAAAGGAGGCTTTTGTTTAGATGTAATTTGAGAAGTTGAAGTAGATGGTACAGATGGTTTAGTAAGTTTTTGTGGTTGTGGTAGTTGTTGTGATTGTTTGTTAGGCTTTGATTGGGGTGTAGATGTAATTTTACTCTTTGATAAAAAAATTCCAACTTTATTTCTATTAATTCCAATTGTTGGTTGATTCTTTTTTACTGGTAATTTGCCAGGTAAAGAGGGAACTAATGATTGTTGTGATAGTATAGATGATGGAGGTAATAATGGTTTATTATTATTATTCTTTTCTCGTGGCGGAGGTGGAGGTTGAACTAATGGTTGATTTGCAAATGGACGTAATTCATTACTTGGTTTATTAGATTGTTTCTGAGTATTATTATTATTATTATTAACATTTAATTTAGAATCAGATCTATTATTATAACTACTTGCATTATTATTAATGCTATCAGTAGTAAGAGATGGTTGTATTAATATTGGTTTATTTGATTTTTCTTTATTTTTAGGAGGTAAAGGAGGAGGTATGGAATATATCATTATCTTCATCTATTTTACTAGAAGTATCTTCACTATCAACTGTATCTGTATATATTAATTGATGTTCTATTGGAGAATCATCTGATTGTAGTTTGGGTGTGTTAGATTTAGAGGAAGAAGCTGAAGATGATGAAATTACAGTTTTATTATTATTATTAATAAGAGATTTTGGTTTATTATGAGAAGTAGAAGAAGAAGGAGGAGTTACTTTTGATAGTATTAGTTGTGGTTGAGGTAATAATGGTATTATCTTCTTTTGGAGTGGAGTTGGTTGATCTAATGATGATATAGTTTGTTTACTGAGAGGTAATTTGATTGGTTTATTTGGAGTAATATTTGTAGATTTTGGCTGTTGTATTGTTTTAGGTTGTTGTTGTTGTTGTTGTTGCTGCTGCTGCTGTTGTGTTGTTGTTGCTGAATTAGAAGGTAACGATGGAGATGAATGCAAAGGAGGAGGTGAAGAAGGTAATAACTGTGATGGAGATTGTTTAGCTTTATTATTATGATTATTTTTGATAATAATATCATCATCATTATCTTCTTCTTCTTCTTCATTATCCATTACAGGTGGAGGTGGTAATGAATCAATATTACTATAATCATTATCATTAAGATCTTCATCATCATCATCATCTGCATAAATTACTTCATGAGTAACTTCATTATTAGATTTATTAGATGGTTTATTAGGTTGATTAACTTTCTCTTTCTGAGGTTGTTGTTGTTGCTGTTGTTGTTTTTGTGTTTGTTTATTCTTCTCTAATAGTTTCGGTTGTAGAGGTAATGGTTTTGCTTTCTGTATTAAATTAGTTCGATTGGGAGGTGAATTCTTAAATGGTTTATTACTAATAACATTACCACTTTTATTATTGTTATTTCCTATCTTTGATTTATTATTATTATTATTATCTGATTTATTCTTCATTTTTATTCTATTATTCTTCTCTAGTTTCTTTAGTTTATTTTTATTGGTTACTTTTTTATTATTATTTAATGAATATTCTTCCTCTTCCTCATCAGATGTTGTTTCATCATCATCTTCCTCTTCTTCTTCTTCTTCTACCGCTTTATATTGTTTTTCTTTTTCTTTTTCTCTTTCTTTCTCTTTATTCTTCTTTTCAATCATCAATCTATACTTTTCTCTTTCCTTTTCCATTTCTATATCCTTTTCTTTCTCCTTTATTTTTCCTATTCAACTTTATCATTTCATCTTCATCACTACTGTCATTCTTATTGTTTATTATATTATCTATATCACTCATATATAAAACACTATTACTATTATCATTTTCATCTTCATCTGTACTATCCATCAATGCTAGGAATGATTCCGTATTATCTATTTGTGATAACATTGATTCATTAATGGTATAATTACTAGAATAAGGACTATTTTCATTATTAAAACTACCATCTTCATATTCAAAATCATTTTTTAAATGATTGATTGTAGCTTGCAGTAGCAAGATTCCGATGTGAAAATATGTCATTTCGTATTGGAAATCTGTGTCTATTCTTTCAGAATAATATTTTAGTGGATTATGTCTTTCTATACGTATGTGAAAAATTGATTTTGCTTCAATACAAAAACTAGAAGGTTATACAATAAAGATGTTATACATATTCGGCAATTTTAAGTATCCCAGCAGTTGGACAACAACATATCCAGGTTTTGTGTAGAACTTATCTAGGATATTTTTATACTTTTCTTCTTTAAGCGAAATTATTGGCAATATCTATGCATTATAATATCAGCTATACAATAGCTGGCCAAAAGAACTTTTCTTTTCTTTCAAATATTTTGGCGGCATTTGCCCAACAGATGTGTTCCTCATCACATATATCATTGTCTATCTTCCTAATTTGCTCTTCAAGAATATTCATTTCATTATTATCGATATTAGTACCCTACAGGAAGATTATTTGATTAATGATAATATACATCATTAGTAAGTGTTCTAACAACTTCATTGAGTGTTACATTCCTTAGTTTCTCGTCCATAATTATTTAAAACTTGATATTTAGCATTTAAATAAAGAAATTAAACTTGAAGTATGGTTTGATTTGTGGCCACCCAGGAAAATACTGACAAAAGTGGCTCAAAAGTGACTTTTTTAATCTGAAACTGAATTTAAGAAATATTAATTAATTGTCGTCTTTTATCATAATTACACTGTTAAGGGAATCAAAATATTTTATATGATCAAATATTTCAGTTTTTAAGAAAACTTATATCACATTCAAATTATGTCAACCACAAATCTACGGTTAAAGAATTCTAACTCAGTGCCTACATATCAAACTCCTCTTTCGAGTGTTCCTAGCCGATTAACTCAAGCGGAACACTCATCTTCTTCATGCCTTCAAGTTGAACCAGAACATGTTATTAATTTTGATGGTATAAACAAATAATTTTTATATTATTATTTTAGTTCAAAGAGGATACTCTACATTTAATATTGTGACTTTAAGGAATAAAGATTATGAAAATAATTTAGCATTCATCACAAAAACAACAGCAGAACATATAACATCTAAACCAAATTGTGGTATTCTGAAACCACAAGAATGTATTTCAATCACCATATCTATAATGTCTGAGAGTGTTTTAACATACTTTCAAACAGGATTAGATAATATAAATGACAAATTTCTAATTAAATATGTAAAGTGCAACAAATCAGATATTACAGATGAAAATGAAGTAATTTTAGAAAAAGTATTCTTAATTATATTATTTATATAGTTTCGTAAACATCAATGGAATAAACCAATAAAGAAAATGATTCTATCAATCAAACTGAATGAAAGAGAGTATATGGAACCTGTTAAATCATTCATTATTCCACCAATATCCAATAATTCATCATATCAATCTTCATCACCTTCATTTAATAACAATAGTAATAGAAATAGATCTGTACGTAATAATAACAATAATAATCATACATCAATAGCGAATAGAAGCAGTATAATTACACCCTCTCCATTACATACATCTTCATCGACAAATACACCAAAAGCTGCAACAAATGACGACATAACTAATTCAACAACATCTCCTAAATCTAATATAAATATATCATCTATTATTGTTACACAGAATCAATCAAGTCAATTACAGCAATCACAACAACAACAACAACAAGAATCATTATCTCATTCACCATCATCATCTTCATCTTCACCTAATAAATATTCACTATTAACACCAGAGATAACTAACACAACAACAGCAAGTGCTACTACATTAGAATCAAGATGTTCATTAATACGAAATAATAATAATAATAATAGTAATGTAGATGAATGTAATAGCAGTGTTAAACATACCAATATAAAATCACCACTGAATGCAATCACTAGTAATTCTGATTCAATATCATCGCTATTAGATGATTTTGGTAAAGTAGAAGACGATACAGTACCGTGGGTGAAAGGATTGCCAATTGGAAAAGGTGTAATGGGAACAGTCTACAAAGGAATGCATAAACTAACAGGCGATCTATTAGCAATTAAAGAAATAATACTGAAACAATATGATAATAAAATAATAGAACAAATATCAACAGAATTGGCTATATTAAAGAATATTAGACATATAAATATAGTTCATTATTATACTACACAAATTATTAAAGGTAATGATACATCTCCAGCATATATTAATATAATAATGGAATATGTATCAGGTGGATCTTTAGCAGATATTATTAAGAAATTTGGTAAAATATCAGAAGATAGTGCAAAAACATTTGTTCATCAGTTACTACAAGGTTTAGAGTATTTACATGAGAATGGAATAACCCATCGAGATATAAAAGGTGGAAATATTTTACTCACAGAAACTGGTATAATAAAGATATCTGATTTTGGTACATCCTGTTCTATCTTCCACGATGATCCTTCTAAGAATAATATGCAAATTGGAACTCCACAATGGTGTGCTCCAGAAGCGTTAAAAGATCAATCGTTATTAGAGCCAAAAGACTGGAAGAAAGCAGATGTTTGGTCAGTTGGTTGTTTTATATTGGAGATTATTACTGCTGAACCTCCTTGGGGTATGTTTGATAATACTCAGAATGCAATATACAAGATTGTTGAAGCGAATACTCATCCACCAATACCAGAAGATGGTATTAGTGACGATCTTAGAAATTTTCTAGAAAAATGCTTTGTAATTGATCCAAAGAAAAGACCTACAGTTCAATCACTGTTAGTGGAGAAATGGTTACATAGTGAAGAAGTTCGAAGAGTTTTGAATAATATTGATGTATGCATTAAATTATTTATTATATTATAGAGGCCTCAAACAGCAATTCCTCATTGTAACAGTGATTTAGTATCTCCAGTACATGGTGCAGGAGCTGTAGAAATCCAAGAGAATGATTTATTCGTAATGAAACGAAAGAATAAAGAAAAGAAGAATTATTTAGGGATATTCTCCAGTAAGTATAAATCAAAGAAGAAAACAGTATTAACAATGGGAGGAGTAGCGAAACAGGAGAGAGTATTATCTGCATCAGTTGCTGATTGTTATTATCCACCAATTGATAAGAAATTAAATGAACAACAACAACAACAATCACCACCAACTCCTCCACTGAAGGTTCCAGTAACTCCACATGATTTTGAAGTTCAAGCTATGTTAAAGAAAAGTACATCCAATACAAGTAGTACAACTGTATTACCAGATATTAATTCAAAACAGAATAAATGTTCTTCATCAACTCATAAAGATGAAGAAAAACAGTCAAAGTTCAATTATGATAATTCTACAATTAATAAACTAACGAGAGACAATAAAAGACAGCCAATTTCATCAATATATAAAGAGTCAAAGGAATTAGTAGAAACATTACGAATATCATCATCCGATGTGATAATAATCAAGCATGAAAGAAACAAATCAACAGATACAAGTGATGAGAAGATAATCACAAATAGAACATCAAAATCACAAGAAAATTCAGATCCAATAAAGAACAGTAAAGATCATTCAGTAAGTCCATTAAAGAAATTAAAATCAACCAAATCTGGATTAATGCGTATATATTATTTTTATTATTATTATATAAATAGATCCACCAATACCTCCCATTCCAGATATATCAATAGTAAATGTCAATACCAACAACACAGCATTAGGTAGACCAATGACAGCTCCAGGAAAGAGTAAAAACAGTAGCACAATGAATTGTAATAGCAACTGTTGTAGTAATAAAGGTAGTAACTGTGTTAGTTCAAATTCATCCTATTATTTACCTGAAAATGATCCAATATTAATATATTTAAATAATTTAAGGACTTTATATTCTGTAGTGTTTGGTTCAGTTCCATGTAAATATTCGGATAAGGAATTGTTAGAGAAATTTAAATCAAGCAGAAGTTGTTTATTATTGATAGATAATTTAGATTATATTAATCGAATATTTGAACATTGGATTAATATTGTCAATAATTATAAAAACAGTAGGGATGAATCAGATTTGTTATCTCTATTAATCCAATCTCCAATACAGAAATATACATTTGCAAATCAAAATAAATATAAATCTTTAGATTATCATGTTATTAGAAAGGTACATAAATGGATTTATAAAGTGAGATTATACATTTTAGATGCAGGAATTGATAATAGAATAGGTGTAAAAGCATGTAATACAATAGCCAATAAAATATGGAAATTATATCAATTATTTAGTGAAAGATATTTAATAATAAATAATCATTTAGTTTCATTATCTAATGATAAAAACAATATATCTAGTAAAAAGTATATAGAATATATTTTGAAGAAGTTTAAAGCTGATGAAATCAAAGAAGAAGTGTATAATTCAATATCATATTTGAGGTTATTATGTGAAATGAATACTCAATCATATAGTCGATTAAAATCACATCTTGCATCACCTACAGATAAAGATGATAGTTGTGGTATTCCAGATTTACATTCTCCTGTAAAGAAGAATATATTGAAAGAGAAAATAAATTTAGCAAATATAAAAGAAGAAACAGATAAAGAGGAGAAGTTGAAGAAGAAGAAGAATAAGAAAGAAGATGATGAAGAAAAGAACAGAAAGAAAAATGAAATAAAAGAGAAAGAAAAAGTGAAAGAGAAAGAAGTGAAGAATGGGAATAAAAAGCAAACATCGAATATAAAACCAACAAAAAAGAAAGAAGCAACTAAAACAGTTGCACCTTTACCAACAAAGTATAATAATAATAATATAACGATAGTAAAGACATTACTAACAGATTTAATAGATCAAATAATAAATAAATATCAACAAGATATTACAGATTCATCACCACAACTTTTACTATTTCCAGACTCAAATAAGCAATCATTAAAACTGAAACCACCACCAACTACTACTTCATCATCATCTTCATCTTCTCAAAATTATTCCACTGAAAAATCTACACTTAAATCATTCACATTTTCAGGTGAATCTTCTCCTTATTACAGTATGTCTCCAAGTTTGTCAGTGTTTAATGACTCTCCTAATACAATGAATAGACAGTTAATCAATGATAGTTCAATAGTTATAACACCGCTTACTGCTACTACTTCATTTTATGAAGATGGATCTGATGAACAAGATTATTATGTTATTGAAAATTATAAACCAGAAGAAACAAATGAATTAGAGTTGAAAAGAGGTGATATAATTAGAGCAAAAAAGAGTAAAAATGACTGGTGGGAAGCGACAAACCAGAAGAATCAAGTTGGTTGGGTGCCTAAGAATTTTCTTGAACCATTATCTAGAATAAATAATGATTTATCATTTATTGAGGAAGAAGGAAGTGTAATTTCAAGATCTGCTTCAGTGATGAGTATGGATGGTATTATTAAGAAGAAAGGTGATAAGAAAAAGGTGGATGATAAGATAAAGATGGATAGAATTAAAGAAGAAGAGAATTGATGAGTGTTTTTAGTTTAATTTACATACTTAGTTATTAAGAATGTGTTAAATTTCTTTTGATTTTTGTTTGTTATGATTATAATACAATAGATTACCATTATTTAGTCAATGGACAAAATCAACTTTCTTATGATAGGAACAAAAAATGTGTCTAAAGAAATTATTACAGATACATTTTCAAAGACACCTATATCCACTGAAACAGTAAACGATGTGAATATAAGCATTTACGAGGATGATCAAATAAAACTGAAAGTATTTGATGTTGTTCCATCATGTGTATGTATTTTCATTTAATTTTAGAATTATGATGAAATATATAAGCAGAATCCACAAATTCAAGGATTATTCTTTATAACAAAGAAAGATGATGATGAATCAATTAAAACAGGTATAATCATTCCATTAATAATATACAGTAATCGAACAAAGAAAAAGAATTGATGAATCATCACTTTATTCATCAATACCTTATGTATTTGTCGTTTTAAATGCAGTTGATTCTGAAGAAGGTTGTTTTCAACCAATTTTTGAACTAGATGGTTATACAAAGCATCCTTGGACAATATTTGTATAAAAATAAGTATTATTAATTAACATAGACTCCAGCTGATGGAGAAGATATATTTCCATCTGCTTTTATATTTGTAGCTAATAATATAGAAGAAACAGAAGAGTCTCTGTATTTGTTTTGATTTATGATATAATAGAAAAGCTGCATTTGAGAATATGGATTTTTCTGATTTAGGTCTAACAGCTGAAGATGAAGCACAGATTGCAAAAGAGATGGATTCATTATTTCACATGTAATATTTTTCCTTCATTTTTTTTGTTTATTATTTGAGTATTTTACTACACAAAAAAACACATACATATACAGAAATAAATTTGCTTATTTATTTATTTAGCTTCTTCCTTAATATCTTTCTTCTCTTCAATCAATCTATACCTCCAAATCATTCCTTCATCAGTAGTCATTATAATAGAATTAGTACCATCATATGTAACAGTAATAGATGTTGCTTTCCCTCTAAATTTAGGGAATCTAAGTGGATATTCTGTTAATTTCAAAGTCAAAGCTGTTAATTCATTACTACTTGATATAATGATTATATCTTTGGTTTTATCAATACACATTGGGAAAAACTCAATATGACGGTTGTGTACATAAGTATACAGAATTTTAAAATCAGTATAAGATAATACATACACTCCTTTTGTTGCTAGCGAATTGATAATAATATAATCTTTGTAACAAATAATTTCATTAACAAAAGCTGGACAATTTTCTGGTTTTGGAATTTTCTGGGTTGGATTTGAGATTGTTTTATCGGTTGCTTCTTCTGGAACATTCCATAAAAATATATTATCATCATCCATTGATATTAATTGATTACTATTATACCAACTACAACAAGTTATTCCTTTCATATTATATCTATATTATATATAATAATAACATATAATATCAATACTCTGCTATTTTAACAAGTTCATTTTCACTCTTTTTCCATACTATACATTTACCACTATGTGCTCTAGTGAAGATATAACCTAAATCACTAATATTCTCTTTTATATCAACAATTGCAGAATCAAATATTCTGTTTTGATATACTACTTTAGAATAACCTACTGAAAAGACTTTCAACACTCCTGTATTATCACCAACAGCAATACCATAATCTAATGGTATACGATACCAATCAGCTGATGTGAAATACTATAAAAAAAAGTAATTAATAAATAATATACAACATTAATCTGATCTAAACTATGTTGATACATTAAATCTAAATTATAACCTAAATGATGATTGTCATAACTATTAAAAATAAGTAGTTATTGATATACATATTCAGTTGCTTAGTGGCCAGAGTAAATATTATATTCCCACATTCTGGGTCATTAGTAGTTTTTACCAAAGTTATGGATGAATTGTGATTTTCACGAATGACAGTATTTAATGCCATATGCTTTTCTTCAATGTCCCTAGAGTTCCTCATGATAAAAATAGAATTAATACAAGTCATCATCAGAAGATGTCTCCATTCTATTTTATAAAATGCAATTAATGAATTCAGGCTTGAATCTTCAAACTTATTTCTTTTTTCTTTTTGGATTTTTCTCATGTCTTTTTTGGTTTGTAGAGATATAAAATATGCAGTTATTCGTAGATTAATAGCGTCGTTCAGAAATTTGAGATCAGGAGTCTCAACTCGTATATATTAAATAATCTATTGAATAGTTGCTCCAGAATCTGAGGCAAAGAAGTCTAAATCATTACCAATATATTTAGATTGGCAAGTATGATGAAATATCAACATTATAATCTATTTTAGGCAACAGCAATGTTAGATCCTCGAGCATTGGATGCTATGTTACCATACATGACTTATCAATTTGGAAATCCACACTCAAGAACACATAAATACGGATGGGACTCTGAGGAAGCCCTAGAAAAAGCAAGATCTCAAATTGCTCATTTAGTTGGTGCTAATCCAAAAGAGATAATATTTACATCAGGAGCAACAGAATGTAATAATTTGGCTGTAAAAGGGTGTGCTAATTTTTATAAAGAAAAGAAAAATCATGTTATTACAACTCAAATAGTATATTTTCTATTTTAATTCTTTTTATTTTAAATTGTTAAATAGGAACATAAGTGCGTATTAGATAGTTGTCGTTATTTAGAACGTCATGGATGTACAGTAACTTATTTGAAGGTAAATAAAAACGGTTTAATTGATTTAAACGAATTAGAATCATCAATCACTCCAAAGACAGTATTAGTCTCAGTGATGGGAGTCAACAATGAAATTGGTATAATGCAACCGTTAAAAGAGATTGGAAAAATCTGTCATAAACATGGAGTATTTTTCCACTCAGATTGTGCACAAATGATTGGTAAGGAACCAGTGAATGTGAATGATTTAGGAGTTGATTTAATGTCAATGAGTGGACATAAAATATATGGTCCAAAAGGTATTGGTGCTTTATATGTTAGAAGACAACCTCGAGTTAGACTTGAGCCAATTATTAATGGTGGAGGACAAGAAAGAGGTCTTAGAAGTGGCACTATGCCAACTCATTTGGCTGTTGGGTTTGGCAAGGCTTGTGAAATTGCTGAAAAAAGTTTGGAGTTTGATCATCAAAGAATAAAGAAATTATCTGATAAATTAATCAATACTTTACAAAAGAATGTATTTATATTATATTATATTAAATAGTTGACTCATATTACCATTAATGGTGATAGAAATCATTGTTATCCAGGTTGTATTAATATCTCATTTGCTGGTGTTGAAGGTGAAAGTTTAATATTGAAATCTAAGGATGTAGCTGTTTCATCAGGTAGTGCATGTACTAGTGCATCATTAGAACCATCTTATGTACTAAGAGCTATTGGAGTTAGTGATGATTTAGCTCATACTTCATTAAGAATTGGTATTGGTAGATTTACTACTGAGAAGGAGATTGATTATGCATGTAAGAAGATTATTGATTCTGTGAATAGTTTGAGAGAGATAAGTCCTTTGTGGGATATAATTCAAGAAGGAGGTGATTTATCTAAAATGAAATGGAAATAAGGATTCTATGTTAAAACTAATACAATTATTGCTATTAAAATAATTAATATAATACCTTTTATTTGTTTTTAGGAAAGGACAGAAAAAATCAAACCTTTAGGTTTGTAGTTGTTTTGATTTTAAAGAAAACACTTTTTTTCGGAGTAATAGAGATGTCTGTTCCACAAGGATGGTTGAAATCTTTTATCAGATCACCCACTGGACCTCTAACAATCCATTTTTGGGGACCTATGGCAAATTGGGGTTTCGTTCTTAGTGTATGGAATTTTGGAGATTATTTTTAATAGGGCTTAGTTGATCTTAAAAAATCCCCCACATTTATATCTAAGAAAATGACTGGTGGTATAATCTTCTTCATATTTTCTTATTAGTTTTGTGTATGTATAGTCTTTTATTTATGAGATTTGCATGGATGGTACAACCCAGAAATTTGTTATTATTTGCTTGTCATTTTTGCAATGAAGGAGTACAATGTACTTTACTAGGCAAAAGGATAAAATATGATATAGAACAAAAACGAAAAGGATTAAAGGTAGTAGATTAAATATATGAATGTCTGGTTTAATTTTATTATTTCTAATTGTGTTATAATTCTTTATTTTGTATTAAAATACACTAGTAAATAACATAACATTATATTATAATTAAGCAATTGAACTATATATATCAGAAGATTGTGTTTCTACACTTTCACTATCACTAGGAACAATAATGTCTGGTTGAAGTAATGGTGTATTGTCTGGAGGTGACATTGATATTAGATTTGTCTAATAAAAATATAAATGTACTAATATACTTCATTTCCTTCTATTTTCAGCAAAGCTAACCGAAGTAACCTCGAAGATCTAAATCCTTCCAACTATATTAATCAGAAATAAGCCATATACTGCAATTGCAAAGAGTAGCATGAGTATAAGGAAAATTAAAAAATTGTTTCTTATCATTTTCTCTTCAAAAAACAGGATTCTGACGCTCTGAACTACAATTCCAACAAATGAGGCAGTTAATATCACAATATTTACGATCCAATGCTAAAAAGAATATAACTATAGCAAATATACGATAAAAACAGCATTATTGTTATGAAAACCACTACCGATATATCCAACAATGGCACAAACTATATAACCAATTCCAAATAAAGCAGCATAATATTGATAATCTTTAACGATAAATAACAAGATTGAGCAAACTATTCCAGCTACCTATAAATTATCAGCTTAAATGCGATACTAGTTGTGTCAGGGAAATTATTTTCACTCTAGTGGACAGAATAACTATTGCTTGTAGGTTTTGTGAAAAATTTGATTGCTCAAGCATGTTTGACATTAAATTGTTTGAGGCTTGAATTATTCTTTTTTTCTTTACTTTTGAAAATGAGTGATATATTGGATGAAAATTTGTTATCATTCTTGAAGAATGAATACAGAGTATATTTTGGTATAAATATATTATTTAGATTATAAAGTCATCACCTCGAAGTGGTAAATCGTATATAGTTGTGATAGAAAACTTATTAAGTGCCGATCATGAAGTATTGAAGGTGATTAATGTTAGAGAAGTTCCTAAAGAGAAGATCCAAGAATATATATTAGCATTAGAGGTAGTGAATAAAATTGAGAGCAAAAGAAACTATCTTGTAAAATATTCAATGATAAAAGAAGAAAATGGCTATATCTATTTGAAGATGCGAGAATTTATTGGTTAATTAGATTGTGAAGAATTAAGCGTATATAGAATATATGAGAATATGAAAGATAATAATGAACAAACAGAAGAAGAAGAAGAAGAAGAAGAAGAAGATGATGATGATGATGATGATGAAGGTGGTGATGATGAAGATGATGAAGAGGAACATGAAAAAGAAACAAAAGAAAAAGATGAATTACAAGAAGTATAAAGGATGAAAAGGAAGTATAAGATATAATGCATATTATGATATTTGTTATTCAGTATATCTTTTACATTCAAACAATCTGATTCATGGGCATATAAGTAAAAAGAATGTATTTTATTATAACAATCACTTCTATTTATCTGATTATTGTCAATACTTATTACATGATGATAATGATAAAGAAAAGGTAGAAGATGAAGATGATAAAAGTAATAGCATTTTTTACTATAAAGAAAAAATAAAATGTCGAAAGGCATATATCGGTAATAGAAATGAAGATATATGTAGTTTGGGATATATACAAAAATATTTATCAAAAATAGCAACAAGGGAATTTATTTTTTCAGGAAATGAAAAAATTGATGAAGATAGTTTTCCTGATATGGTAATTGAACGATTATGGGAAGAAACATATGATGGATTATATAATACTTTAGAAATTCTTAAAAGACTTGATAGTATAATTAATTTTATATTATTTATAGAAATGAAATTAAAAAAAAGGAAGAATATTTGTTTTAGAAAAAGAAAGAGAAAATCATTTAGAAAGAATAACAGAATTAGAAAAAGAGGTAGAGACATATAGAAGAGAAAACAATGATATATCTGTTAAAAGAAAGAAATTATCAACAAATTAACAAACAATTACTATTATCATCCATTTATTATATTGTTATATGTGATTTGTTGATTAACACAAGTATTGCTTGATAATTCATATTAGACAATATCATTAATAAATAAATTACATTAACTTAGAATAGTTTTTTCATTATTATCCTTATTATTATTATGTACCAAACAAATTAGTTAACTCATCATCTAATGAATCACCTTCACTTTCTTCATCATCATCATGAATCTGTTCAATCACAGGTGGATGTTCTTTTACAGCACTTGGATCATATATTGCCTGATTACTATACATATATTTCTTCTGATGAGTCATATAAGTTCTACCAAAATAAATACCTTTTGCTAAAATCTTTTTAATTTGAACATAATCTTGAGCAGCTGAGTTATAATCCCATAACTTTCTATAACAAATAGCTCTTGCTTTTAACGCTTCCAAAAACATCTCATTGATCTCTAAAGCACTTGAAAAACAATCTATAGCTTCTTCATAGCGTCTTAACTCACATAAACAAAAACCAAGATTATAGTGAATTAAAGCATTCTTTTTATTATGATATTTCAATGCATATGTATAAGAAGTGAATGCATCTTCATGTTGGCCTAGTTTACTCTGTGTATAACCTAAATTAAACCATCCTGGATAATATAAAGGATTGATTTTAATAGATTGGCGATAAGCATAATATGATTTTGAATAATTACCTTCAGTACGATATCTAAATCCTAACTTTGAAATAATAATCTGAATTATGTACACCTGATGCAGTTAAATTACCATGTGGACGTACTTCATACAGTGGAGGTATAATTATATCACGATATTCCATTAAGTCTTCTTTCTTTGAAGCTTCTTGTATTACTTCTGGTAGAATATTAAATACTCTTACGTTGATGTGCGAATCTTTACTCTTGGGTGGAAATAGTGCTGGATCTATACCTTCTATATATGGATCTGTTTTCTTGGTTGTTTCTAATTCAGCGGATGGAGGTCTGTAATTGATTAACCGAGATTCTGCAAAGGAGTTTTTAGTTGTTTTTGGTCTTTTTTGTGATGGTGTTTTGGGTTTCTTAATTGGAGAGTGATGTGGATTTTTATATCCTGGCAATAGTTCTGGAGGTTTTCTGAATGCTTCTATTTCTTCTTTTTCCATTTTATTCAGTACATGAAACAGTTTCTTTGTGTCAAATGGTTGATGCATTGCTTCTATTGTTTCATACCTTTCAACTTCTCTTGGTGTTTGTCTATATATTATAAACATAATTTATTTAATTAAATACCCCAAATTTGGTAAATATATAGGTTTAGGTTTTGAAGGCATTGAAATATGCCTTATATCAGATGTTCTAACCATAACATCTTTACATGTAAGAGGTATATCAAAGTCTGGATTAAATGGACTGGAATAGGCCATTTCTATATTTCATATAATGAGAAAATCGATATTTTTCAATAACAGAAACAGTTAGGCTTGAGGTTTGAGAGATTTTCTAAACTGAATTGCTTATGAATAGAAATCTTGTTGTTACTGTAGGTGTATCTGTTGCATGTGGATACTTGTTGTATAGATTGTGGAACTCAAATAAACGTCATATAGTATTTCAATAATATTTATGTTGTAGAAAAATATAAATAAAGATAGTAAATTAATCAAAAAAATAATAAACAAAGAAATAAAACCGAATGAAGGTATATTATGATTAGAATAATGTTTTAGATGGAATTCTTTCTCTCAATGATCTGCAAATAATATTATCTGAAATAAATAAAACAATTGAACCAATATATTTGAAATTATTAGAAAATAGAAAAGAAATTTTATCTTCATATCGATTTTCTGAAAGGAAATTGAACGCATTATTAATGGAAGAATTTAAAAAATCATTAGGTGAAGTAACAGTAAGTGTTTACAAGAAATATAAAACCAATTCAGAGATAATTAGCAAATCTTCAAAAAACTATAAAGATATAAAAGAATATAAGCATTTAGCATATGAATTAGTTAATATGGAAAAATCCTTAAAAGGAGAATCTCAACAATCAGTAGAAATACCTTCATTTCTAACAAAAGATTTTGCTTTATTAATATATGATAAATCGTTAGCAGCAATATGTGATTCAATGAAAGAAGCAATATTAGAGAAATGTGATGAACTGGGGTTGGATTTTGCATCATTTGTTTCAATAATGAATGGTAATGCTGATATTATGGTAGATATAAATAATAAATATTACCCTTTGGTTAGTATTAGACATTTGATGTTATATAGGGAGTATAAAGTTACTGAATTAGAATTACAGACAGCATTACGACTTTATGCTAATAGTGACCCATATTATACTGATAAATTGGATTATGTGAATAGTAAGCATAAAAAAATAATGAATGAATTTACTGGTGCTGCAAATGAAATAGATTAATAATGTACTTTAAGATTTTATGTTTTGTTTTAGCTGTTGTATGTATAAAATAAAATAATGAAACTAAACTATTTATTTATTGTTAATAAATATATCACTTATTCAAGAGGTGAGACTAATTCAACATCATTGTCAGATATTGGTGATAGAGGAGGAGATTGTTGATTCAATTGATCTGCAATAGCATTGCTGGTTATTCCATTTGGATTGTCATTACTCCTATTAATGTTATCCAAACGGATAGTTGACATTATCTCTTCAAAAGCTTCATCTGATGTAGATCTCACATATTCTGTATATTCTGTTCTATATTTCTTTACAACATCTTGCACATTCTTATTAACACCAAATTGTGATATCTATGTTGTAAATGATTGAATCATACTTTTTCTATCAGGTTTTCATATGGAATTTTGGGAAATAACTCTCTACACCAATCTTGATATATTGATATTAATATATTCAAATTATCTGTCTATTTCATAAAAAATAAAAATTCATTCTAAATACATCTGATTTATAGAAAGTTGTCTTAGTCATTACATTCATAAGAGCATCAATACCCTTTTCTCCAACTA
Organism: Proteromonas lacertae; assembly: GCA_002245135.1. NCBI lineage: Eukaryota > Bigyra > Opalinata > Proteromonadidae > Proteromonas > Proteromonas lacertae. The sequence continues at coordinate 226,792 of NGBS01001166.1, forward strand.
ACATATCTGGTTTGAAGGTTACTCTTGCTTTTCTCTTTTTGGCGCCAAGTTCAATTTCTTCATTAGGATTGGCTTCTTCTGGATTCTCTTCTATTACATATGCATAAATAATTTATAATACTAGATGACTGCTTTCTTTTCTGTGGTTTAGGAGTAGAATTCATTGATTTATCAAAATAGATTGTCAAGCATTAATCAAGCCTAAACCCATTTAAATTTTATTAAATGGAACAGAATCCAGGTTTTATAGAAGGTTTAAAAGTACCTGATTATCAAAATGAAAAACGTATTTATTTAGTGTTATTGTAAATAGAGCAATGCCTGAGTTTTCTAAGAGATTTTACTAGTGATGATCCTGAAACAAAACAGCCAATAAAGAAATATATGAAACAAATTGATTCTATTGCTTCAAGGGAAAGTTCCAGAGTTCTTATTGAATTAGACGATGTTTTTGCTATGGGTGATGATGTATTACTCGACCACATTGAAAATAACACAAGAAGGTATGTCAATATATTTGCTGATGCAATTGATGAATTAATTCCACAATCAAATCACATAATCGATAGTACTAGTGATATAGCCGATATTTTGGAAGCACATCGAGCTTCTTCAGGGGAAGGTGCACAATTGCCAAAATCATTAACACGTAGATACCAAGTAAACTTCAAAGCAAGAAGATCAATCAAACCAAGATCAGTAAGAGATATTAAAGCATTAGATATTGGTCATTTGACTGTATTAAAAGGTGTAGTAACTCGTGCATCAGCAGTTAAACCACTAGTCAGAGTAGCTGTCTACACTTGTGATGTTTGTGGCTTTGAAATATACCAAGAAGTCGATAGTAGAACATTTTTACCATTAACCGAATGTCAATCACAAAAATGTAAAACCAATAATCAAAAAGGAGATTTACACTTACAAACAAGAGGTAGTTCCTTTGATAAATATCAGACTGTTACAATACAAGAATTAAGTGAACAAGTTCCAAGTGGTGATACTCCCAGAACAATGACATTACAATTACGAGGAAATTTAACAAGAAAGTGTTCACCTGGTAATATTATTACATTTAGCGGTATTTATTTACCAACACCTTATACTGGATTTAGAAGAATGAAAGCTGGATTAATAGCTGATACATATTTTGAGGTATTAGATTTAGAACAATATATACAGAACTATGAGAATACTGAAATATCGAATGATTTAGTTGAAGAAATAAATGAAGCTAAAACTGATTCTAATTTATATGAGAAATTATCTCAATCTATTGCACCTGAGATATATGGTTTATCTGATGTAAAGAAAGCATTGTTATTACAAATGGTCGGTGGTGTGAGTAGAACAATGTCAGATAAGATGAAAATTAGAGGTGATATTAATATCTGCATGATGGGAGATCCAGGTGTAGCAAAATCACAATTGTTGAAATATATAGCAAATATATCACCAAGATCAGTCTACACAACTGGTAAAGGTAGTAGTGGAGTTGGTTTAACTGCTGCTGTGATTAAAGATCCAATTACCAATGATATTGCATTAGAAGGAGGTGCCTTGGTATTAGCTGATAATGGTATTTGCTGTATTGATGAGTTTGATAAGATGGAAGAAAATGATCGAACATCTATCCATGAAGTAATGGAACAACAAACATTATCTATTGCTAAAGCTGGTATTACAACTACATTAAATGCAAGAACATCAATATTAGCAGCTGCTAATCCAGTAGGAGGTAGATATAATGTTAAGAAAACTCCTCAAGAAAATATTAACTTACCTGCTGCTTTATTATCCAGATTTGACTGTGTATTTTTATTACTTGATACTCCAAATGCTGAAAGTGATAAATATTTATCTCAACATATATTGCATTTACATCAATATGGAAAAGCACCTGATATTGGTTTTGTACCTTTTAAACCTGAGTTTTTAAGAGCTTATATATCAGAAGCTAAACAAATATATCCAACCATTTCACCTCAAGTTGCGCCTTATATTATAGAATCCTATATTCAATTGAGAAAGATAGATAATGAAGCATCTAAAGGAGATAGAGTTAAATCATTGATCACTCCTAGACAATTGTTGTCGATACTTCGATTTGCACAAGCATTAGCAAGATTAAGATTTAGTACCACTGTTGAACCACCTGATATTGATGAAGCTGTTAGAATAGTGAGGATGTCAGCTAATAGTAGTGAAGTTGATGAAGATAGATCAGCATTTAGAAATGATCCTTCTTCAAGATTGTATAGTTTGATTATTGAGAAAATGAAAGGGACAAATTCTATAAAAATGGCTGATATAGAGAATTTTGCTACTTCTAATGGCTTTAGTAAAGAACAATTTGATAATTGTATTAAAAGTTATGAAGATATGGGTATTTGGCAAAGAGCACGTAATTCTACTACGCTAGAGCTTGTTTAGATGTATTGAATAGTGGATTTGATTATATTATTTTCTTAATATTAATATTTTGATTGTATTTATCAAAAAAATCATATTGTTTATGGTAAATAGAAAGAACGACAATCTAATTTGAATGTTTTAGAAGTCGGATTATCTAATTCTGTTAATTTAATTTGTTCGTTTTATTTATTCAAAATTGTTTTTAATAATGAGTTTGTTTTCATTCATTCTGTTTGTTAGTTTAGTTTTAGGTGGTGTAGATGATGCTGTAGGCTATGTGTTTAACAGTCCAGGAGGATCATTAGAGCTATATATAACAGAATTTCTTCCATCTCTTGGCTTTAAAGCCCCTGCTTCATTTTATTATGTTACAAGTTCTAATGAGCAAGATTTAGATACAGAAATCGTTAAACTTGCCAAAATCAACAAGAGAGTGATTTTCGGTTATGTTCCCCAATTCAAACCCAGTATAATCAATAAAATTGCAAAAAAGAATTCTGTCGTTTTTATTACACCAGCAGTATCAACAGAAGACAGTTGCTACAGTAATCTAATTCAAGGGTATTCTGTGTGCAAATCAATTTCAAGAATATTAGAGTTAATTAAGCATGATTATAAATCATTTACTATCCTTTATGATTCACAATCGAACATTAATAATTGTGCAAATCTAATACATGAGTTTCTAAATTATAATTCATATACGAATCCATCTATAACAGAAATTGTTTCTTCCTCAGATATAGATGTTTCTAGTATAAGTAGTGATGATGTAATTTTAAACTTTCTATCAACATCATTATCAAATAGCTTATACTCTATTTCACCTCGATCATTTAATATTATTGGATTTCAAAATATCGATATTCAACAGCATGATTTAACAAAAATGACAGATACTTATATAGCTAGTGAAAGTAATGATGATTGTGGCTCTATAGACTATGCGACATCATCATATCCATCACCAAATATTGAACAATTTTCACTGTACATTTATAATTATTTAATTTATATAATTTTCATAGAGGTCAATCACTATTTCTATTTTTAGAGAATGCCAAGAATATTGGATTTAAAGGTCATGTTGATTTACACAAATTATTGACATTGACACAATTTTCATTCAAATCATCAACTATTACCTTATTACCAAATCTAAGACTATCTAATAGAATATCACTCTCTAAAATAGATAATAGTAATAAATTTATTCCAATACAGAGTATTCCAGGAATTAATGGCATATATTATAGCGATATATTAGATAATCAATATGAAATGATATGTGACATAACAAACTACAATGATGAAGTTAAATCAACTGATTATTACGTTATATTAATAACATATTTAACTGGAGATTTATCAAAATATGATTCAAGTGTTAAAACTGGATTAAAAATAGCATTAGAAATATTAAACAATGATAATCCAATATTGAACAGAAATACTCATCCAATCTATATGGATGCAAATAGTAATAACTTAAATGATGAAATAATTCATTATATTAATTCATTTAATGTTATTGCTATTTATACTACAATGGAATTTACTGATTTTGAAGTATTTACAAATACTGCAAATGAAACAATATTTGAAACTCCATTTATATATCTCAATCTAGTACCAAACGAAATAGTGAGTGATAAATACTTCTTAAATGGAATGAATATAGGAAATTTATGGAGAGAAACTAAAACAGCATTAAATCCTAAAAACATATTCTTTATAGGCAGTAAAGGAACAGTATCAGCAAATGCAATATCTTATATATCCTATGATGCTTCATTGAATGGAATTAATGTTAGAGGTAGTTATATATTAGATAGTAATACATACGAACATGCTGTAAATGCGTGTAATGAGATTGAAGCAGAATGTAAACTACATAGTGATTGTTATATTATTACATTTATGGAAAGGAATTATACTTTGAAGTTTTATGAAGAATATAAGATTGCAAGATTAATATATCCAATTGTGTCTTATAATTTAGATGAATTAATGATTAATTCTGTTAATAAAACATATGTATAATTATATTTTTCTTTTTATATTGTATTTAGTATGAAAACCATTATGTTATTGGATATTTCTTCAATGAAATGGAACTATCAGATGATGTTGATAATCGATTAAGCGATTACATTAAATCAAATTCATTTTATAAAGATTTTATTGTTACTTCAAACACAGCTATTTTATATTCAGAAATAATGCTATTATCATCTGTATATTATTGTATTCTAAATTATATGAATAGGTTATTGATATTACAAGGCAAATATCCAAAGAAAAGATTAAATATTCAATGAAATATGGTTATGTAATAGGCATAGGAGGTGTAATAAAAGGAAATGATGAAGGATATGCTGATTTTAATGTTCATACAGGAAAGATTAGTAATGGAAAGATAGAAGAAATTAGTAAATCATTTTTTGTAGAAGTATCAGCTGTCTTTAGTGATTCAACCAAATATTATGATAGAGATTCAAACCAGATTAAAACAAGAGAAGTTAAGACAATATCTTTCTTATATGTGAGAAATGAAAAGAATGAAGATAGAATCAATCATTATGTATTATATGATTCATTTGTGATTGAATATTTGAATAATCAATACAATGGTGTAGCTGGTTATAGAATAAGAACAGCATTTCCTGAATTATATAGTAATGAAGACTTAAAGAATTATGTTCAATCTGTTGCTAATAGTGATGATTTATTGTTATTTGTTGGTACTTTGACTTTTGAAGAGAGAGAATCAATTCAACAGCTGTTGATTGATAGTAATAAGTTGTTATTGAGTATTCATCCTGCTGTTGGAAATCAATGTTATAGAAATATTATTCAAATATCATTTTTTTTCGTTTATTTTTAGCATTTATCTGTTTCTATAATTCTAGTTTATTTTGGAGTATTGCCTCAACATTATATATTTACAATTATTGCATATTGGTATAAACACAGTAATAATTGCATTATGATATATGGAGATAATGAAGTTAATAAACACACAGCAAATTACACTTTAAAATACACTGAAGAAATAAAGAATTATAAATGTGTTGGTGTATATGTATCAGATAATTCAAATCTTACAGAAATCATTGAAAATGAAATTGTCAATAAATATACTGATGGTGCTGCAATAATAACAGCTTTAGATGAAAGAACAGAATCATTTCTAATAGAAATGAGTAATTATAGTAGCAGTAATAATTATCTTTATCCAATTATAATCACTGATTATATTGAATATAAATACTTCGAATTAAAATATAAAGAATATTATGAGAACGTTTATTTTACATCATCTTATTCATATCATTTAGATAATGAAGAAACAAGAACAATGTCAGAAACTATTACTAGTTACTATGGCAAATCAAAAGAACTAATGACAACAACAACACTTACATTATATTCTGCTTTGAGACTATTTACTGAAAGTTATCCAAATAATTATAACAACAACAGCAATGAAATAAGATATAACATGTATGATACTGTTATTACATCTCCAATGGGTAAGATTATTGTTGATACAAGTAATCTAATGAGAATGTATACAATGATGATTCAGATAAAGAATAATAACAGTGAAATAATACTAAGTTCTGATTATAGCTATTATGAATCACAATTTGCAGATATTGTATAATTTATCATTATATATATATTAATAATAGTTTAATAATGAATATTTAACATGTCATTTTGAAGAAGGTTCAATATCTGATGTAATAAAGGAAGAGGTTCAAGAAATAGGTATTTGGCTTGAAGATGATGAAAGTGTTAGATTCACAGTTCAAGAATATCTCTATTATAATAAGTTCACATATGGAACTACTTATGTTGAAAAAACAGTATATTGTTCTGATGAAGAATCGATATTTAAAATGGTTAATGATAGTTCAATATCATATATACTTTCAACATGTAATAGAACAGTCAATTCAAATATTGCTGAAGTTGCTAATGAGAAGAATGTAAATATATTCATTTTAGAAGATCAATATGAACCAATATGTGAAAAGAGATTGTATATAATATTTTGTTATTATTATTATTATTATTATTATTATGAAATAGTATGGTATTAGGATCTTCTCCTTCACAAAGACTCATTCCTCTAATTCAATATTTATTTACAGTAGTTGATTCAAATGTATATGTCATTATTCCACTTGCTTTCAACAATTCAATTGAAATTGATATGATACAAACCACAGTTGATGTAAATGGAGGTAAAGTAATTCAAATCCTATTCATTGATGAAGAAGATGATAGTAAAAATGTGGCAAATGAAGTGAAAATCAGTAGTTTAATAGCTTCAATTTATAGAAATGGCAATACAGGTGGTATTATACTCAATTACCTTCATAAATATGATAAATACTTATTTATATATCTTGAAAATATGTTAAAATATCATACGCTTGGTCAAAATGAAAAAGAATCTGAATTTATCATTGTTTCAATGGATATTGATAGAATCTTGGATATTGAAAATCCAAAGTTATTGGATAATCATGTTGCTTTAGGTGTGTCATACATAAGTAAAGAAACTAGTAAATTCTTATATGATATAAGTACAAATACATATGGAGAAGGAAATATATTAAAGAAAATAGAATCAAGAGGTTTAATTGCTATTGAATTTATATTAACTGTTAGTGTATTATTAGAGAATAGTGAAAATCATGATTTCATGGATTATATTCATATCAATGAGATTACCACATCTTTAGGAAATATTAGAATTGATTATGATAATTATTTTCCTTCAATAGTTTCCATATATGTTGCAAATACTACAAATATATTACATATAAGATATGTTTTATCCAACCAATGGCCTGGTGAAACTTATAGAATAACTTATCAAAATATCACATTATTTCCTTTTTGTGATGTTACAAATAAGAATAAAATTCAAGATAGATTGTCTATTAATGTCATTCTATTTGTTCCATTGCCAAGTAATTATAAATTAGAAGGATATAGAATGTTACTCTCTTACTTATCAATAATTGATTATATTAACAAAAACTACAGAGTTAATGGGTTATATATAAATCCAATCGTTATTGATACAAAGGGAGGGTATGAAATAGTTAGAGAGGTATTATCAAAGATGTCAATAGAATATAACACCAAAATAGCATTGGGAATTGATAATAGTTTGAATAGGAAAGAAATAGCAAATGAATTAGATGATTATGATGTATTATTAGTATATCCAAATGATTTTGAAGGATATGAATGCAAAGAGAATATTATATACGTTGGAGTTCCATTTGCAGCTAAAGTAACTTACTTACCATGGATCTTAGGTCATTTAAATAACAAAATTTATGTTGTTTATACAGATTCATATGATAATGATGTTATTTCTAAAATGATTAGTCATGAGTTGAATTTAAGAGGATATTCTATTGTTGGTATTTCAAAAGTACCAGAAACTAATTATATACTAAAAGAAGTGGTCAATATGGTACATATGAAGATGAGAAATGGTGGTGTAATATTATCATTCTTAAAAGGAAATGCAGCTAAAGAATTATACAAAGCATGTTATGATGAAGATATTAAATATCCAAATTACTATATTATAAGCGATAATTTGAATGTAGCAAATATAAATAATGATGAAGGAGTGTATATGATGAATCATTATATATGGAATACTTATCCTGAAGAGTATTATGATGTGGAAGAATATGTTAATGTTTATAACAACAAGTATACATTCATTACAAATCATACAACTAGTTTCGTTCCTGCATTTCTTTCTGTTAAAATATTAGCATTAGCATTTCAACATATTACATTCAATGAGAATTATTCTTCTGCTTTTACAGTTGATTCTATTCTCAATAAAGTTCATAATGTTTCAACATCACAGATTAAAATATATAACAACAATTTCGCATCTTTTACTTTGAGTATAAAACAGATTAAATATAATGAAACTTCAAAACAGTGTTATGGAGATATAATCTATAAATATCAATCAAATTCAGAACCAAATCCTTGGGCATCTACTTACAATCTAAATGGTAAATTTATATGTGATTGGAATGAATCAAATCCAAATAAAAATGAAACAATTCCAGTGGATGCTGTTTCAATTGCATTAGTATTTCCATTAAGTGATCTGGAATTAGGTAGTTATGCAACTGATATATTAGAATCAGCCATATCAACATTATCTGAAATAAATGATAAAAATGGAGGTGTTAATGGTTTGTATATTGATTACATTGTTTTTGATTATAAATATGAAACTGAATCAATACTAACTAAGATTGCTTATGATATATTAGAGAATGAAAATATTGTGTCTGTTTTTGGATGTTTGAGTGAAACTTGTAAGAATATTATTTCCAGTATATTGCAACAGAAATCAATTTCATTATGGTATCCAGGAACAGCATATTGTCTCAGATATGATATCTAAAATTGGTAATATAAGAACAGCAGTATTCTTTTATTTAAGTGGATCTTTATCATCATCAGTTTTACATGAAATAGAAAATCAAGGTATTAGTTTATCTACAGTTAATCTAATTCTAATGAGATTTTCAAAAGCTGATTATTCAGATGAATTATTGATGAAATTATCAGGAGCTTTAATACCAGCAACTTATTCTTCAGATTTATCAAGTCCATTAGCAAGATCATTTCAATCAGATATGAAAGGTGGATTAGGAAATACAGTAGAAATACCAGAAGAAATGGAATATGTATATTCAGCCTTGCATTTATGGAAAAATAGTTTAGAAACTAGTATAAAAGACAGTGGAGGTGATATAAACCCGCCAATTGAATATATTCGATTGAATATGATTGATAAAACATTTACATCTCCATCTGGTCCAATGATCTTAGATAAAACATTATATGTAAAGAGAAGTATGTATGTATTTAGAGTTAGTGATGATGGTAAATTTATTCAAATATATCCAAAGACAGGATCAACTGTATTATATGATCCAATTCCATATCCAGATGGTGTTCCAGCAGAATGTAATTTTGGTAAAAAGAAAGTATATTTTGAATATAATACCATGATGAAAGCTGTTGCTTATGTGTTAATGAGTATTGCAATAGTTTTATCATTTTGGTCATTGTTATTCACATATGCATCAAGAAATAAAATGATTATTAAATCATTTGGTAGATCTTATAGTTTTATATTTGCAGTACAGTTGTTGATACTATCATTAGCAGTAATACCAATGGCAATTGCACCAACTAAAAGTAATGGGATTTGCACAGCAAGAGTTGTATTCTTAGGTTTATGTGTAAAAGGAGTGTTAGGTTTAATGATAGCTAAATGTATGAAAATATATAACAGATATAGAAGATTGAAAAGAAACATTAAAAAGAGTAGAATAAAAATGGTTAGATTATTATTTACTTGGTTGTTTTTTGAATTATTAGAATCATTAATATTGATATTGTGGTTTACTTTAGATCCAAATGAATATGAAGAAACGTATAGTCAATCTCTCAGTGGTTATTTTTTCGATGAGTATATTAGAGAATGTACTACATCAACTCCATTTTTGTATATAATATCTATTATATATTTCATGAATATATTTCTAGAATCGTTGAATTTATTACTGATGGAATTCCATTAATAATTCTGTTATATATCACTAATGTAATAAAGAATAAAATTAATGATCATAATGAAGGAACAGCAATGTTTATTTCTAGTTGTGTGATATATATCTTTTTTTCATTAACATTTATCTTGTTATTAGCTTCATCTTAATGTTTTTTACCTGTTTTTGGTGTTGTTATGACTGTATTAGATTTTTATGTTAATTCAGAACCTAATACTGTTTTGTTATTAAGAGCAATGGGAATTGAAATTACTCAAATTTTAATGATTATGTTACAATATGGAAATATCTTTTTTTTTACACAATTTTCTTAATGATGTTATTTAATTCTATTGTTTACTAAAAATGATTAATGTTTATATTGATGATGATTCAAACAGAATAACACAATCAGGCAGCCAAGCAAGTAAAACTGAAAAGAAATATCCTTTTCATATCTTATTCATCCTATTTATTTTCTTAATTTATTCAATCTGTTAGATTCTTCCCATCATTCTTCTAACTCTCAAAACAAAACTCAAACCTCTACATTCCTTACATCACACATGAAATCTATGTTTACAACATCTACATTAAATGCAATTACAAAAAATCAATCATCAAGGAAGTTGTTATAATAATTGTTTTATTTTTATTATTTTTAGTATTAAACACACAAAATAGTCAAATAACTATTTAATATTATAAAAATGGTTTGATAATTCTTTCTTTAATTCTTTACCAATTCCATCTATTGTTATTGATTTAAGTGATGAAAACGATTTTAAAAACGATACTAATTCTAATTTATCTATCTCTTCTTTTATTGTTATTGTTAATAGACTTAAACATTCAAACACTTCTTTGTCTTCTGTCATCAATCTTAATTCTTCTTCATTTAACTTATTTCCTGATAGATTTATCTTCTGCAATGGCTTATGAACTTTTAATCTTTCTATTAACATTTTTAATCCTCTTTCACTCATTCCTATATCTATTTCAATTAAAAAACTATGTTATATTCATAAAATACTTGAAATATTTAATATTAATGAATAATTATCATCAATAAATTTATCAAAATTTTCACAAATAATCTCTATTCCTTCATCTCCAATTGGATTGTTAAATATTGAAATATAATTTAAATCTTTTGGTATAGATTGAATTAATTCTGATAATCCTTTATAACTGATATGATTATTGGATAAATCAAGTGTTTCATAATCAATCTGTTTTATGATGGGAATGTGAGAATCATTGATATTTAAATCTATTGCATTATATACCTTGATTTAATACTGGATAAATCATAGTATTTATACATATCACTTTTTTTAGTACAATAGTCTAGATAATACTCCAATTCTTTATTTTTCCAAGATGAATTTTTCATCTGAATGAACGGATATTCTTCATTTTCTAACGATTTTGAACATATTGATTTTAATCCATTCATTTTGATATTATTCTCATTGAGATTAATTACATTACACTCTCCAATTAAATATAATATATCTGTAAACATTACGGCACTTTCATCATTTATTGATGTATTACTCAAATTAAGATCACTGTCTATCATTATATCCAACTTCTCTTCCAACAATTTTAATCCAATATTACCAATCGGATTATCTATTACACAGAATAATAAAGATTATATAACAATATATATATATATATATATATACTGTTAATAATTAATTGTTCAATATTATCATTCTCTTTCACATAATTCATTAAATAATCTATACCTTTTGAATCAATATTATTATCAGCTAAATCAAGTACTTCAATCTTTTCATCAGCAATTCTTAAACCATCAACTAAATATTTCATTCCTAATGACGATAATCCCATTTCTATAAAACATTTATAAAACAACAAACTATACTCGAACAATTCAGATAACTTCCTAATAAATGGATATGCAGAGATAAAATTCTCATTCCTTCATCTCCTATTTCATTTTCATATAATTGAAGTTCTTTTAGATTTGGAAATGAAGATAAATTGTTTATCAGTATTTCTACACTTTCACATGTCAGATTATTATCTAAACAAATGGAAATTTAAAAACATACAACTCAAATCTAACACTTCTATTTCTTTAAATTCATTTAATCTTAAAGTAATGAATGATTTGAAAAAATCATCATTAATTCCACAATGATTCAGATTTAATCCATTATTTTTGTATTTGACAAATTTAATTAACTCTGGAATATCTTTGTCAATCAACAATTCTTTATTTCTTCCATAAATATCAAATACTATTTTTGAAATAGAAAATTTTGAGAATACTGCTTTTAATCCACTAGAATAAATATCCCAGTTGTATGTAATATTTATTTTCTTTAGATTTGGATATTTAAATAACTCTTCTGATAATATTATCATTGATTTATCATTTAAATTCATTCCACAAAGATTCAATTCATTCTTGTCATTTATTAATAAATGAAATATGGAATTAATAATTTGAATCCTATTGGACCAATTGGATTATCTATTTCATAATAATCAATACAAATAGAAAAAAATCAATACATTCAAGATTTACATATTTAAGTTTCATAAATGGAATTGATTTTACAAATGATTCTATAAAACGATATGTAAGATTACAACTACATAAATTCAACTCTTGCAGATTTGATATTTGATTATATAATGCTCCAAATAAAGGCTGGTATCTGATCTGAATATCAAGAATTTCTAAACAAGTAAATAATACTACAATAATACCAAATTTTAGTTTTTTAAAATTGGATAGTTTTAGTAATCTAAAAAAATAATCCATCCCTTCTTCACATAAACAAACACAAAGTTTATTAGCAATGACTCTTTCATTTAAATAATGAAGAAGGAGATTGAAAATCATTTCATCTAAACAACAAATCTTGTTTTCTTTGTTTTTGTGATAAATTTGAAATTTCAGTTTATCTTTTATTGATTCATCTCTTTTGATTAGTTTCATCATTAATAATATCGATAATATTCTATCATTTGGTTTATTGTTGTAAGATTCAATCAAACCATCTCTCATTAATTCATTCTTATTATATTCTATATAATAGTCTCTTTGAGTATCTAATGGAGTTATTTCTAGTAAATAATCATTATTGAAGAATGTATATTTTCTTTCATTATATATCATTATATTATTATTTTCATCTCTAAATATTTCACTCACTTTTATCATTTCTTTTCTCAACTCTTTTAAACTCAATCTTTCTTCATTCTTCACATTCAACATTCTCTCCATCATCTCTTCCATCATATCATCACATTCTACATCTATACGATATTTACATCTCAGAATTTTATTCAGTGTTCTGTTGATATTATTATCTTCATTAAATGGTAATTTTTTGTTTATCATTTCATATAATATACAGCCAATAGACCAAATCACACTTTTATCATTACATTCTAATCCATTCAATTCTTCAGGGCTTTTGAAGCAGATATCATATAATCTTATATCTTCTTCTTTTCTCAATGTGTTTAAAAACAAATCACAGATCTTTATTTCACCTTCACTTTCATATACTATGTTACTACTCTTCAAATTGTTTATTATTACATCATATTCACTCAATACCACTAATATATCACATATTGAACATATAATAGCACAAATATCACCAGTTATCAACGAATTATTATGAATTATTTCTTCTAAGTCTCTTTCATAATATTCTCTTGACAATATCATATGATCACCATATTTATTCATCTCAAACACTTTTGAAGGATATAATAACGATTTACAACTATCTAACAACAAGGAGTCAGTCTCATAGAATTTTAATATATTCTTTTCTTTTATATCACTAACATTTAACATTTTCAATTTTTTAATATTACTTCCATATTCTACAACTATATCTACTTCAGTTACACTCTTTTCTATTCTCTCTTTTAGCTAATAATAATAAATCAATAAAAATACATCTGAATTTGAGGGTAATATCGAGGATAGTAATAATAATAGTAAATAAAGGTTCTGGCACACCGAGCCGTATGACTCGGGCTCCTGGCACACCGAACCAAACTTTTTAAAATTACGTGACATATGTCATATTAGGTCATAATTTATTTTTGCATTTTCTAGAATATTCTAATTTCATATATGGATAATCTAATTAAAGAAGAAGCAGAAAATGGTTTTGATTCTTTATATGAAATGTGTAATGTATATCTCAATAAGAATGATGATGGGAGCAATGACTATCAAACATCAATTAAAATAGCATGTGAGATTATATTAAAATTAAAAGAATTAAATGAAGAATATCATTTAGGATTAGATGATATGGTATTACATCAAATAGGAAGATTAGAAGGGAAAAAAATAGCAAGTCAATATTTACAAAAAGAATTAGAAAAACAATTAAATGAAATAATACCAAGTTTAAACAATATGTTAAAAATCAAATAAAAAATTAATTAGTCTTTATCATCTTCCAATCTGTTTTTAAAAATATAATATATAGAATTTAATTCTGAATTTGTATCGATTAAATAGAGATAATGATTTTTTATATATCTAAAATTTTTAATAGTATTTGCATTCAAATTGAAATCTTCTTCAGAAATATATGCAAAATCTTCTACATAGAAAGTGTCCAGTTTATTAATTAATTTTTCTAAGTCTTCTATAATATCCAGTCTATAAGATGTTAATTCAGATTTGTTAAATGTGGTTGCTATTTTACTTCTGTTATATTTCAATTCGATATTTTGTATGAAAGTTACAAAAGACTTTATTTTATCTCTTAGATCTGTTTTATCTTTACTACTAAAATTTTCACTTAGATTTAATTTATAGACCCTTCTACTTATATCATTTAAACTACTAATATAATTTTTAAGTACATCAAAGAATACATAGAATTCATATACTCTAGCAAAATTACTCATATTTTTTGGTATAAATTAATTAATTAATTAGATATACTACTAATAGAAATTGTTCTTCCAATTCAAATCTGATCCAAAGAATATAATATAATTCAAGTAAAAGAAAGAAATATAAAGCAATAATATAAAATAATAAATATAAGTCGTAAAAGAATTGATATATAACTTTTAGAAATTTCTAAAAGAATAAAAATAATAATAAAAATATAAAAAATTAATTTTTAATTTTCTAGATGAACCCTTTCATCCCTCCTTATTATTATTATTCAAACTTTAATTATTATAGTCCACCACCATTTGGAGCACCTTATATTCCTCCTCCACAAAATTATGGATTTAATCCCATGCCCATGCCATATCCAGGTATGGCACCTCCTAATATGTATGAACCACCTCCACCTATTCAAAATATTCCAGTAGTTAGAAATTATGTTCCACCAAGAAATCTAGTTACAAATACAAATCCTGGTTTCAATTATTATCCTGGAAATATAGGAGTAGATTCAACACCTCAAATTAATATTCCTGAACCAGGATTTGTAACACCACCTCCCAAGAGAAGATTAGATTTCGAAAACATAAGTCCTCCAAAAATACAAAGAAAAGGAGGTATGCAGGTTCAAATGCCTAATCCAAATCCTAATCCAAATCAACCTGTTGTTGTTGTTAATCAACCTCCACCAAATGCACAACAGCGTAATAGAGTAGCTGATTTAAATTTATCTTATCAAGAAGAAAGAGATTTAAGAGAAGCAAGTGATATATTAGAAAATCATCCTACTAAATTATTAAAATTACCATATGAAAAGAGATTATATTATATGGACTTAATTCAGAGAAGTACAGATAATTATAGTAGAACATATCAAATTAACTTTTTAAATGATGTAAATGGTAAAGATCCAGATGCTGTTGTTGAAATTATAACTGATCCTAGTAGCCCATTAATTACTAAAATAAGAGAATATTTAGAAGATGTTAAATATATAAAAGTAACATTAAGTTTTAGAAGTGGTTATATAGGAGCAGACGATCCAGATTATAATAATCCAAATGGTAATAAAATTACAAATTGGGTATTCTTAGAATGTAGACCTGTAGTTATTACAGAATCAGAAATGAATGTTGCACATAAAATATTAAAAGATAGAATAAGAACAGAAATGGGACCTTTATGGCATACTGAAAAATCAAGTTTAAAATTTAGACATGTTGGTGAAGTTGAAGTTCAATTAGTCAAAGCAACTGCTATGGCAGGTAGTGGTAAAAATAAAGAACTTCCAGATTGGATTAGAAATAGAAAATGTGTTATATCAATAGATAATAATAAAGAAAATGATCAATTATGTTTTCTATATGCTATAGCAGCAGCATTTTTTCATGGTAATAATAATAATAAGAATTTAAATAGAGTAGAACAATATAAAGAATATATTAGAGTTAACTACAATTATAGTATGTTATATTTCCCAGTAGATCCTATAAAACATAAAAAACAAATTCATGAATTTGAAACAATAAATCATATAACATTAAATATATTCAAAATAACAGATAAAGAAGTAGTTCCAATATATGTAACACATATAGATAAGTTCAATAATTATCCACATGTGAATTTATTATATAATGATAAACATTATTCTACTATTACAAAATTAAATGTAATATTAATACCTAAAGGAAAGAAGTGTAAAAATGGTTATCCTAGATGTAATTATTGTTTTGCTTTATTATCAACAGATGAAAAAAGAATACAACATGAAAAATATAATTGTCAACAACATAAAGGTATTATAAGAAATTTCCCTGAGAAAAATATTCAATTAGAATTTAAGAACTTTAAATATATGCAACTAATACCTATAGTAATATATTGGGATACTGAAGTTTATCAGGAGAAAGTAACAGATCCAATTTTAAATGAGAAAGGTATTTTATCAAAGCATATATTATCCAGTTGGTGTTTATATGTTGTATCAAAATATCCTAATATATATCCTAATAAAATTGAGTATGATTTTAAAACACCTAAAGATAATGAAACAGATTTAGAGGATAGATTAATAGCTAAATTTATGGAAATACAAAAAGAAATATTAGATTTATATGAAGAAAAATTAAAAAATCCTGAAAAAATGATAGGATATAATAGAGAAGATCCTAAAAATAAATTGAATTATTGCATATACTGTAAAGAACCATTTGATTATAGGAATAAGAATAAGAAACCTGTTTTACACCACGACCACTTTAGTGGACAATATATAGGTAGAATATGTAATAATTGCAACTTCCATGTATGTTTAAATAATATGCCAATCCCTTGTATTGCTCATAATTCCAAAAATTATGACAATAATTTCATTATTAGAGGATTGTCCAGATGGGATAATAAGTTAAGAGATGAATTTTGTAAAGAAAATAATATTGATCCTAATGTAAATTATGCTTCAGATACTGAATCTGATAGTGATACTGAAGAAGAAGATAATACTAGTTATACTAATTCTATTCCTGTTCCACATCAAGATAGTGATACATTTACTCCATTACCTCCTTATACTAATGGCTTTATAACAGCAAATAAAATAAAAGATTATGTGAAAAATTTAAGAAAAGAAAAACAAGAAGAAAAAGATGATAATAATAATTTCAGTATGAGTCCATTACATGATTCTTTAAGTGATATGGAAACTCAAGAAGCTGAAAGTGAAGTAATCCAAATTAATAATGAAGAAGTTAATGCATTGTTAGAATTAGAAGAAATGTTAAGAAGAGATAGTCCTAGAAATGCAGAAGATGTTATAGATGAAATAGATGAACAATCTGCTTATAGAATTATTAAATGTAAAGATGGTAAAATAAGAAAATATAAAAACAAAAAACAATATAAATCACAATTATCAGTATTACCCAAAACAGATAATAAATTTTTATTAATAAAGTTCAACAAATTATACTTTATGGACTCTTATCAATTCTTACCAAGTTCTTTAGATTCTTTAACAAAGTCATTATATACTCAAGCAAAAAGAGATAATGGAAATTATCAAAAATATTTCAGTTATGTATATGAAGATATTTATAAAAAATATTCTGCTCCTGGTAAATTGGATCATGATATGAATATTGATGCTTTTATCCATAAATGGTGTTTATCTAAAGGATATTTTCCATATGAATATGTAGATTCATTATCTAAATATTTTAATACTTTTGAACTACCTCCTAAAGAAGCATTCTATTCAAAGTTAAAAGATGATAATACTGTAACAGATGTTGAATATGCTAGTTGTCAGGCTTTATGGAAAGTTATTAGATGTGATAACTTAATGGATTACAATTTATTTTATCTCAGATTAGATGTTCTTACATTAACATGTGTATTTGAACATTTTAGAGATGTTATATGGAATAATTTTACTTTAGATCCATTATGGCATTGTAGTTCACCTGGTTTATCTTGGAGTATATTCCTTAAAAATTGTGATGTAAAAATTGATTTAATAAGTGACTCTGATATTTATGACTTTATACATTCTGGATTAATAGGTGGGATTTCTATGGTTGGTAGTATGAGATATGCAGAGTCTTGGAATCATTATCAACCTCAATGGCAAGAGAAAAATAAAAAGGAAGTACAGGATCCAGATAATCAAACATATATTATGTATATGGATTATAATTCTTTATATCCAAGTACTATGGCTAGCATGAAGTTACCATATAGTGAATTTGAATGGATTGAACCAACTACTGAAAATGTAAAGAAAATATTATCATTACATTACTATGAAGAACAAAGAGAAAAATATTACAATACAGAATGGATTAATAAAAATATGTATGGATATATTCTAGAAGTAGATATTTCTCCTCCTAGTAATAGTAATGAAAGAAAAAAATTTGCTGAATATCCTTTGTTACCTGAAAGAAAAATAGTTGACTATGATAATTTATCTGAAATACAAAAGAAATGGGCAGAGTCTTTAGGATTAGTTTCAGAAGTTAAAAATAATATTGATAAAACATATAAAGTTAAAAAGTTAAAGTCAAATGTTCCTAAAATAGTATGTGATTTAACAACAAAATACAACTATGTTGTTCACTATCAATATTTGAAATTTGCATGTGAAATGGGTTATGTTATACATCATATTCATAGAATTATCAGATTTAAAGAGTCTAATTATGCACATAACTTTGTAATGATGAATCATAACTTAAGAAGACAAGCTAAATTAGAAGGAAGGGATGCCGATGCTGATACTTTTAAGCTTATTCTAAATAGCGCTTATGGAAAGACATGTGAAAATACTGAGAATAGATGTACCTCCAAATTGGTTAATAATGAAGAAGACTTTTTACAGTGTACTTCCAATCCATTTTATAGAAGTTTTATTGCTATAGATAATAGTAACTTACGTATATGCAAATTTCAAAAATATAAATGCACTATTGATAAACCATCTTATATTGGTATGAGTATATTATGTGAATCTAAAAGGTTAATGGCTCAGTTCTGGTATGGACATTTATATAGGAAATATGGGAGTAGTTTAAGATTATTGATGAGTGATACTGATAGTTTCATATTTATGGTTCAAACTAGAGATTTCTATATGGATATTATGAACGATCCACATTTTGAAAAGAAAGTTGATACTGGTAATCTTAATAAACAATACTTAATAACTAGAGGTATACACTATTCAAATGTTAATCAAAGTTCAGAACTTAACTTATTAAAAATAGAAGAAAATAAGAATGGTTTATACTCTATTACTAGATTTGCAGGATTAAAACCTAAAATGTATGCCTATGAAAAAGTAAGAGTAGACGATGATATACATTGTGTTACACATGATAGTAGAGCTAAAGGAGTTACAACTGGATATAGAATTAAAACTTGTGATTTTGACTTTTATAGAAAAATATTAACAGATGCTGAAGATGAAAAGTCTTACAGAGTAGATAAAATCAAACAATATAGTTTCAGAAGTGTTAACCAAACTTTATATACTATGGAACAAAATAAGTTGGCTTTTAGCATATTTGATTCTAAAAGGTATTATTTAGATGTTTATCATAGTATTCCTTTTAATGATTATTATCCACCTATTATTAATAACACTACTAATGTTTGAAACTTTTATATTTCTTTTTATTATTATATTTTTATATTATTATTATTTCTTTTGTTTTCTTTATATTATAAAAAATAAAAAATAATGTATTTCGGATGGGATCCTGCTAAAGCATTTTTTAATACTATGAATGATGTAGGTAACTTAATGGATAAAAATATACAACATTTACCTAAACAACCTAAATATCCTGAATCATTGCAATATTATATGAATTATGGTAGAGATGGTATACCTAGAGAACCTCCTACTACTGACTATAAATTATATCCTAATCCTGAATATTCTCAATATCAAAATCGTTTACAACAACTATATAATAAATATCATTATTTAAGTGATAGAGATTTTATTAAAATGGTAATGAATCCTGCAGATAATAATGAAGTACCACCACCTATAGATGCTATAAAAGAATTTTTAGCTAGACAACCTGGTCATCAAATAGTAGACTTTCAGTATAAAAAGGATAATCCTTTCGTTAGTATTAAAAAGCCTGGTTGGTTCCAGATGGATATAGTTTATTTTTTACCTGAAACACATCATCTGTATTTTATTGAAACTAACTCTCGAAAAGTATGGGTAGTACCTTTGAAAAGAGAAGATGGAAATACTTGTTTAAATGCTTTCTTTTCTTGGTATTATAAAGAAGATCAAGAAGCTTTTTTAAATCCAAACTATCAACCTAATATAGTAGCTAAAAGAAGAGTTATTAGTATATTAAGTGATCAAGATGATAGTTTTAATAAAATAAAAGAATTTTGTGATACAGAAGGTATAAATACTTATCAAAAAAATCCTTCAGAACATAGAATAATGAGTGTATTAGATAGAAGTGTATCTATGGTTAAAAAACTATTATATAAACATCTTGTTGAAATAGACTTTCCTGATCCCTTTCGTTATAGAAATCAAACTCATGCTAAAAGCTTTCCACCTAGTGCATATATGAATCAGTGGCTTACTAACTTTAATCATGAAGTATATAAAGTAGTACAAGACTATAATAATAAACCTCATCCTGCATTAAAAGGATATACTCCTAATGAAGTATATCATTCTGAATTACTACAGAAAAGAGTATTAGTTGAAAGCATAAATAAAAATGTAGATAATGAATTTAAACTAGAAGATAAACAACGATTTAAAGTAGGCGACTATGTTAGATTTAAAGAAAGAAGAAGACAATTAGATAAAATAACTACTTGGAGTGATGATGTTTATATGATTATAAATAAGTTTAGATTTTCATATCAAATAGGTGATACTAATGGTAACTTTGTACCTAATGTTAGTAATCAGAGGTTTAAGCATTATGAATTAGAATTAGTAGAAAGAGCGCAAGATAGAAATGCTTATTTTAGAGCGTATCAAGCAAACAGAAGATTTTATAATCAACATTTTAGAAAAACATTAAAAAGACCAGGACTCAAAAGAAAGGGAATAGTATAATATATATTCCATTAATTAATTAATTAATTAATTATTTAAAGTTCTGATATTTCAATAAGTGCTCTGCTATTTACAGGCACTTTTGATAAATTATTTCCTTCTTCTGGAGGAGGAGGAGGTTCTTCTTGTTTAATTTTGGGTTTTGGAGTTTCTTTTTTTTCTTTAATAATATGGTGTTCTTTTGAAACTCTTCTTCTTTTGTTATATTTTCTATCTTCTTCATAATCACTATCATGATCACTATTATCACTACTACTACTACTACTACTATCACTACTAGAACTATCATTTTTCTATATCAACATCTTCATGAGGGAATTTCTGGATATTTGAATGTAGACCATCTATATATATTTAATTTCTGTTTTCTTTAGAAAATACCACTTTTCATTATTTGATTTAGCATCTTCCTGAAAATTTTTGAAAAATCACCTGTAAATTGGAATATGTAATGTGCTGAATTTGGCAAATATTTTTATATTACTATTAACATATTTTATTTCATCACAATTAGTTACAGCTATTGTTACTATATTATTTTCTAAAAATTGATTTTGAAATTCTATATTATTATGTAAATTCATTATATAAGTTGTTGGTAAATATTTCATATAATCATATAAATCAAATTGAAAATCATTAATTAATACATTGTTATTTGAATTAAATTTTATCTGGATTTTAGATGAAGTAAAAATTATTTTGTATTTATTTATTAAATTCCTATATTGATAAAAAAAGTATTATCATCCAAAATTTTATTAAGAGGAATAGTATTTTTGCAGAATAATGAATTAATTTTACTTCGTGTATTTGTTTTACGATTTTTTGCATCCATATACTTATCTTTTAAATAAATAAAAATTTCTTGATTTGCAACAAAGGATAAACTATAATATTCTGGATTGTCATCACATATATAAAATTTAGTATATTTACTTTATTTTTGTAATCACAACTATATTTGATAGTTGTCCATATATAATTAATATTATTTTTGAGATTATTATTATGTTCCTTAATATATAATTTGATAGGATTATGAATAAACAAAATTTGAAATATCTTTCATCCATAATATAAAAAGGAATTTCACAAGACCATGTATAAAAATGTTGACCTCTATTCATATTAGTAACTATTTTTAAACACATAAAAGTGTTGAATAAGAAAATCCAATTTCGATACCCAGTCCAACTGTGGGTATCTTCATATGCAATATAATAATTGCCTTCCATGTATTTTTTGACACAGGAATAATCAACACCAATATTTCCAGACATTTTAACTAATTATAATTAAAAAATTATGTAAGTGTTTGCTATTATTATATAAAATAATACAACTAATAAAAACAACAAAAATATTTAAAACAAATACAGAAATAAAGAATAATATTTTTATGAATATCAGTAAATATAAAAAATATTTATATATATTTATATAATATATTTATATTTTTTGAAAGACTTTTTAAATAATTCAATTTGTTTTTCACCAGTCTGAGTATTAAAATTAGTGCTTTGCTTAAAACTTTTATTTTTCTTTAATATATTTTCTAAAAATTTTATAGCAAAAAATCCACAATTTGATGTTGTGGACTTTTGATTTTGAATAGCATTAACTTTTAACTCATATTCTTTATTTTTGTTTCTTTTGAATTTTTTAATAGTATTTTTAAATGTTTCAAAATTCTTTGGATTTTCTCCAAAAGAATCATAGTATAAAAAATTGTTATGAACATTATCAATCACAAGAGATACCCAATGACCTATTTCATCAGGTTTTGCAGATGTATTTAAAGTGTTAATTATTATTCCCCATCTATTTTTAGATGTATTTATTGGGAGGACTAA